>JAOEGS010006677.1:87093-114203 GCA_025447755.1 Corythornis vintsioides | reverse complement strand
GGGGACCTTATTGCTCTCTACAACTACCTGAAGGGAAGTTATAGGGAGGTGGGGGTCGACCTCTTTGACCTAGTTAAAGATGACAGGACGAGGGGTAATGGCTTCAAGTTGCGCCAAGGGAAATTTAGGTTAGATATCAAGAAAAATTTCTTTACAGAGAGGGTGGTTAGGCATTGGAATGGGCTGCCCAGGGAAGTGATGGAGTTCCCAACCCTGGAGGTGTTTAAGAATAGCGTAGACGTGGTGCTGGGGGACATGGTTTAGGGACCCTGGCAGTGTAGGGTTAATGGTTAGACTTGATGATCTTGAAAGTCTCTTCCAGCCAAATCATTCTATGATTCTATGATTCTAATACCGACCAAAATCATTATTTACATGTGGAGGAAAAGAGGGGAAAATAAAGGCAAGAGGACTAACCTTGTGACTTTGCCAAATGAAGACACGGGCATCAGGCGTCACCTGAACTACTGCACATTCTTACCAGTCTTGTTGCCTCCTCTCTCACATATGTAATTGTTCAGCCTTTTTAATGTGTTGACACCATATGCTATGAGCAGCCAAGGAGTTACGTGTGTGCAAATAATTACACAATAAGATTTTCTCTCTGAGAAATCAGTTGTTAACCTGTACAACAACTTACCTACACCTCAAACATGCTTCCTGACACCAAAACCTTACTCTTAGGAGAGGCAATAGTTGCCTTGTCTCCTTCTTGCTTACCTCACTTCCATAAAAATTATTATCCATATCCTAAGTGACCTATTTCCACATTAATAGCTGTTCAGACTATAGCCAATCTTGACAGATGGGTAGGTCACACTTCATCTTCTATTGGTGTAGCAGCCTGACACACTTCCCCCACTCTCCCCTTCCCCTAAATAGTGGAAGAATTTCAGTGAACTCATCCACAGTTTTGAAACGAGGCAGGGAAGTGGACAGTAGCTCAATACACTTCCAAATGCTTCATTCCCTCCATTCCTGTTAGCACAGAGGACACTCAGAAAGTCTGAACATACTGTGCAAGATGGCAAGCACTTTGCAACTCTTCTTTTCCAGCCAAACTGTAAACATATGGGAGAGTGGTAAGTTAAGCACAACTGCCACACAGAGAGCTTTGAAAATCATACAGGTATTAGAGGTTTTCAGGAAATGGAATGAAAAGCCAGACTGTAACAGGTCAATTAGGCAAAGTAAACACAATAAACACTCCAGGACACCCTCAAGGACATGCACCATCCCATCCAAACTTGAAGTGCTTCAGCATGTCAGACTAATGACTGGCAACAATTTACAAAAGGCTGTTTTCAGCATTCCTACCCATACTGCTCTACATTAATGTGTTGCTTAATTTTCTTTGCATTTCTCCTTCACTGATAAAATAAACATACTCCCAACAGTGAGTATGTACTGTGTGATCTAAGCAGCATACTGCAAAAATAACTTCTCAGATCCAAAACTTTCATGCAAGAGAGGCCTCAGGTAACCTTTATGAAAAATCCAAACTGACTTCAGGCTACTCCACCACAAGGAAAAAAAGTGTAACTTCTGGAAAATAAAAATCATTATTCAAGAAAAGCCTAATGCCACACAAAACACAAAATAATAAGGAAAATACCTGGAAGTCACACTGGGAGATAAGCCTAATTTTCTCTGCAATTCACTATACAAATAGTAATTCCTCAGTGTAAAACTACAGATCAAAGGTACTCTAAGGGAAAAGTTATATTAGGAACCCAGCTGGGTTCATACAAATCCTTACTGATAAGTGAACACAGAAAGTCAAGTGAAAAAAACAAATGTAAAGTAGTTGGGAACTTAAGCTCTATTTATAGAACTGACTTTTAAAGGGCACATATTTCAAGAGCCATCCTAACAGAATCCAGTGCTGAAATTATTATTTTTATGCATAAATTAACACATTTTATCCCTGAGATAATATGTACTGTTTTATGAGTTGAAACAGGATGAGTGAATAGGAACAAAAATGGACTTCATTTAAGATCATCAAATGGTCATCAGAATAACTGAAACAGATCTGAAATCTGAAAGATGGAGACAGGCATGAGCAGGCATGGAAAAGGAATCTGAGGACACTTCCATCATAACTGAA
Organism: Corythornis vintsioides; assembly: GCA_025447755.1. NCBI lineage: Eukaryota > Metazoa > Chordata > Aves > Coraciiformes > Alcedinidae > Corythornis > Corythornis vintsioides. The sequence goes on along the minus strand of JAOEGS010006677.1, from coordinate 112,093 downwards.
AACAGAGAGCTGCTATGCATTTTGGACAGAATGTTCCATTTGTTTTTACCATACTTCAGAACAGAACAGACTCTAAATACAAATCCTACTACCAGGCCTTCTCCTGTACCTAGTACATGTCTATGTTCAACCCTACTGACCTCCAGCAATCTAGCAGCAGCTATCATGAAGAGATAGGTCTAAATTTCCAAGGACTTTTTGCTATGCATCACTGTTTTCCCCATCATCACAGGCATACTTTCTGCTACTATATAAATAATCTTACATAATATCCTTACCACATCTCAGCACTTACCTTTGTTGCACTGTCCATTCTCCTTCTGTTGTATAAATAGGAGTGATTTAGGAAAATGTGCATCCTTTCAGTACATGTTTGCTCCAGAGACACAGAATGAGAAATTCAACCAACTGGCAAACCCAACCAAGCCAAATATTGCTACTGTCCCAGGCAACAGCCAATGCTTGATGCTTGCCTGAGAGTAAGAATAAATGAATCAATAATAAATACATTAAAATTTCCTAAGTGCATGATGCACAGTGTTGCATGGAGACTTGGTATTTTTTGCTGACCTTTAAAGTTCCTAGATCCAGCTCTGAATGTAAGATACAATAACTCCAGTCTAAATGTATTAATACCAAACTAAAAGTAAAACTGCTGGTTTTACATAAAATCAACGTCCAAATATCCAAGTGTTTTATAGTAAGTGATGTTTTACACCTAAGAAATACTCAGGGCTAAATTATGATCCAGTCCATTTCTCCATGAAGTGGAATAAGGAAGAAGAACATTTTCCTCAAATGTTCTATGAAAGTGAAGTCAGTGCTTTGACCACTGCTCCCCATCCTGGCAAATGGTCAGGAATGGAACAGAAAGAATATAATTTCCAGCTCATCATGCAAAACTACCATGGCAACATGCTGCTTTAGAATAAAGTAAGATATAGCAGGAAAAGGTCTCCTTTAACTCCTGTTAAAAAGAGAAGAAAGAGAAGAGAAAAAGAAAGGCAAGAGAGAAAGAGAAAGAAAAGCAAGAGAGAGAGAGAGAGAGAGAGAGAGAGAGAAAGGCAAGAGAGAAAGAGAAGCCAGAAACAAAGACTCCAGTACTCTCTAACCTGCCTTAAACTGTACTAACTAAAAACAGTGAAGGAAATATGACATATGGCCTGTTAATTTGAAAATTAGGCAAGGCAACCCAGTTTAAACAAAATTATTAGAAAAATAATACAGTCTGAAGCATAAGCCTTTTAGTAAAACAATAATTTCTGGAACTCTTAAAAGCACTGGAAAACTAGGGCTAGTCTCTGAAATGACTAATTGAAGAGACTAACAGCTTTAAAAATGCTACAGAAGAAATCAAGTCAGATTGGTGTCTTCAGCTATCCTGTACTTCATACATGGAAGCAAAGAATGCTCATATAACAAATATGCAGGGTCATAAGCATCTATATATTGCCTTTACATACCTTTTTCAAAGGTTTGTTATGAATGTGAAAGGTAGAGTTTTCCTATCATAAACACTCTGAACGGAAATATTACTGCAATTCAGCAATAAATCTTAGTAGCACACTCTTCCAATAAATTACACTGCCTCTTTATAGTAATTCTAATATCTTCAAACTGTTTTCTCAAAAGGATACAAATAAAGTGAGAAGGCAAGGAGTCTGTCTGGCTTTGAGAGTCAGAGACAGGAACTTTTCCAATCTTGTCCTTAAATCCAACGTCCAAGAAGCCTTGAAAAGAAAAACAAATGATGACAGTTTGTTCACCAAATATGTACACTCTCATGCTGGAAGTACTGTTTGGGTCACAGCAACCTTCCACTAGTAAACAAAGCAGCCAGCACTGTATTGAAAAGATTTTCCCCTCTCTGTTAGCAAAGCAGACATGTGTGGGAGCAAACATAAAAGTGTACAGAAGTTAGAAGACAGCTATGGATCACCCCTAGGCAAGAGTTCTAATAACATGACATGCTTTATTTCAAGTGTAAAACTACCATACAGAGCTGCTGCCTTGTTTGCACATGTAACAACTGCCCCTGAATTAGAATCACATTTAAGATACAAGTAACTGCAGAAAAAGATAAAAAGGTGAATATGAATTTTTAATGTATTCAACAGAGCACAAAACAAAAAATGTTCCATTGCTCAGTTTTCAGAAAGGAATCACTGTAGTTCTCTTTCACTCCTAACAAGATAGAGGAATTGGACTTTTTCTTACTATTGCAAGCATCATGACATGGCAGCAGTGATCAGGGTACAATGTTTCTAAAATAAGGATTCAGAGAAAAACAACTCATGCATAGAAAACAGACCAACATATCAGACACTAACTGGAATGCTGTATTCTGCCTGACAGTGTCTCATCAGCACAAGAAAATAACTGTCTAGAGAAAAGCCAAACTTCACCTAAGAATTCACTGAATATTTCTCTGCTATTTCAAACCTTCAGTTAAGCTAGTTGCTGTTTGATGAGAAGTGAATCAACAGATCAAAAAGCAGTATCTTCCAAGAAGGAGCAAGAGCTTCCTAAATTTACTGCTGTGTATGTTGCAAGCTGTTCTTGCAGCTCAGATCTGCCCTTATTTCACCATGCTGGAGAGCACACAGAATTTACTTGCTGCATTTACCAGTTCAGTATCCAGACAGAGGTGCACCACAGGACACTGTATATTACCAGAGGAACTATGTCTCCTACAGAGAGGAGTGTATATTATTTTTCAAGATGTATTACACAAACAGACAGGAACTCCAGCTATATAAAGCATCAGATGCCTGAGAAAAAAATAATATGCCATAAGAACACTGCTTAGTAGACCAGTGACTCACTGCTGTTCTTTCTCAAATGTAAAACAATCTGTGTTTCAACATTAATATGGAATGAGCTGTGCAATTCCCACACAAAAATATGAGTGACTGTGGACTAAGAGCTTGGACACTGGATTACTACAAATAAAGCTGGGGAGCTTAGATAGCCTATTAAAAAAAAAATACTGCTAATTAAAATGAGTAGTTATATGGCATCTCTGAGGTCAATCAGTACATCTAATTATTTATAGCTAGTCCCAAAGGAAAATGGCAGTATATGCCTTTTTTTGGTGTTAAACTGGAGGTCCTCATCAGCTGGTACATCTGAAGCCAGTCAAGGCTTCAGGGCAAGTATCACTTAAGGTTTGTTTTGCCATCAAAGTGTGGCAACAATGCAGCTGAAGAGATCTCCTCTCACCACAGAACTGCCTGCAGCTGCTCAGGTAAGCCAGCAGGGCTGCCCAGGTGGTAGGATGGTGAAGCATTTCAAACATATAACCCTGAAAAAACAGTACACATAATTTTACAAACAAATTGCATGTGTGCAGGGGAGCTGTGTACACATACTCACAGGCTATAAAGCAGTTCTGTGAGCTGGTCCAGGTGCAACCACTTCACCAGCCCTTTCCAGCACAACTAAGGTGCAATTTTGCACTGCAGAACAAGCCATCAGTGAGTGAAATGGTGGCTGTGCCTTCCACACCAGTACTTTGGAACATCAAACCACAGCTCTGAACATCATATCCTAACTATCTGCTTGCATGGTGTCCAGAAAGCACTCAGTGTAAGGGTGTTTTATTACCCCTTCATCACTACAATGACTCCAGATCATCATCACATTGAAAGTGCACCTGCAAATGAGATTATTTTGAAGATGAAGCACACAAATGTTTACACTCTCTTCTCACCTTCCACATGAATGCCTAAGAACTGATCTTTGAAACTGCCAATCAAAGGCAAAGGCCAAAAGAGATTCCACAAAAAAATTAACCAGGAAAAATGCCTGTGGGAAGAGCCATCAAACCACTAAGCACATCTATGATCTTCCAGCTTTTTTTTTTTTTTTCTGTGGGGAAAGGTGGGGAAGAGTCTTAGAACCCAGAGAAGACTGACTTATTTTCTGTTATAGGAGAATGAATTATATTACTTGACTTTCTCTTTTCCATGTTAAACTACTTCACCCTCATTACCATGTTTTAAATGCAACTATATATACAAACAGACAGTGGGTTTGGGTAACAACCTCAAAACAAGTGGACTTGAACTACTACATAGCAATTTGAAGAAACACACATATTTCAGGGTTCTGTGGAAAGGAAGGAGAAGCAGCAATTCTTATTTATGGACACAAAGCTGGTGTACTCAAGCAAATATAAAATAGATATTGAAGATGATAATACTGTTATTGATAGCAGTCTCACAACCCTTCCTCCATCAATATGTTTCTGTAATGATTGTACAATTAAGGAATCAATGAAAGCAATTACCAAACTAAACATAATTCAGTATCTATCACCTCATGACAAAGACCATCATAAATACCATCTCTGCAAAATAGATACTTACCTGGAAAAGTTCTTTAAATGAAGGATGTATCATGGGGTTTGGAACAAAAGGCAAAGCATAGAAGGGAAGAAACTCTGTGGTCTGGCTCAGTGCAGCTCCTTTTGTTTCCAGATATGACTTAAAATGAGAAATCCTTTCCTCATGTTCAGCTTTGTCCTAGGAAATAAAGCAGAGCATATTTATTTTAAAAACTACCACTCTGAATGCACTGTAAAGCTGGCAAATATAAGCAAAGGCTCAAATACGTTAATATGAAGTTTGAAATCCCAGAATATATGTTATCTAAAAAGTAAAACTTATTTAACTAGAGAGCACTGTATCTTGGTTTTTACCACTCAAAAAAGAAAATTTAAACCAATGTTGTTTCTGTCATCCAGGTCCAACAAGAGAGGGACAACAGCTTTTTGAATGTAAATTATCCCTGCTCACTTCAAGATAGCTTTCCAAAGCAAAGTGCCATTTCCATACACAGGGCAGAGAGGAAACACCTAGTTTAGAAGTGCTTTATTTCAGTGATAAGTGCAGAACCATAAAATCCACTCACACACCAGGTAGAGGAGCTGGCACACAGGATAGTCCAAAAGCTCCTTAGATACTGGAAAACACATTGCAGGCATCCAAATATTCCTGTAGCAGCTGACAGGTATAAGGCAGGAACTATTAAGCCCTGGTTGATCTGGTTGACTCCAGACTACTTACATGTCTCTTCATCATAGAAGTCCCACATAAAAGATATTTTATTTGATGACTGCTTGAAATTATAGTTTTCAAGATGATATCATGAGCTGGCCAAGATTCAGCGTTCCCATTTTATTATGGTTTATTATTTATGGTTATTTTTTTAACATAGAGCTTCAGTCCAAACTGGAAGTATAAAAAGTGTTTTAAGACTTTTCTATGGACTACAATAAGATGTGTGAAAGTATCAGGATGCTGGTGTTTCCCTAGTTAAAATACTTCAGAAGCTCCAAGATAAGGCAACCTCCAACTTCCATCTCTGTACTTCACAATACAAGGGGTCTCCTCAGCTAAAATGTAGACTGAAGCCCAAAAATTGGATACATATGCTGGGAATTCTTCTTACTAAACATCCCATTCTCATCCACATTACAGACAAGTAAATGAAGTAAACAAAATCAATCTGAAGTTTGAACTGTGAACTAAACTTACAGGCTTTTCCATAGAGTGTTTTAAGAGGTAGGTGGCAAAGTGTACGTGAAGGTAGAACTCCAGCTTCTGAGCACCTGGCTCATTGTCACGGACTGAAGATGAAATATGCTCTTCCCAGAGCTGGAAGAAAACTTTCTGTTCACCATTTTCAAATGCTGTAAGCAGATCTTTCTGCAAAGGGGAAAAGTATTAAGTGAAAAATCAAACTCAGAAGAGCTACATTTTTTCAACAGTAGATTAGTGAATGAAGAATTCAAGTGCCATCTGAACTCTCTGAATGAGAAGTTTTATCCAAAATTTCTCACCATTCAGTGACCACCTAAATATTCTTCCTCTGTCAGCCTCAATATCTTTGAGAGCCTAAATCAATCATCAATACAAGCAGTCTAAATATTCAAGAATGGCAATCTGGGGACCCACTTTACTGTAAGGGAAAAATACAAGCCTACAGCATTTGAAAATTTATGTTATCAAAGTATGGCAAGCTGAAAACCTAAACTGGCATGAACCCAAACCACTGTCTCATCAAAAGGACTAGAGATCTTAAAAAAAAATAAATCTAAACTTGAATGTTCCTGTACTAAATGAAGACTGCTAGCAGACTTCTTTAACCAAGAAACTGTTCAGACAATTCCAATAATCCCACTGCTGTAATAATTCACACAGTAATTAGTGGTCTTGAACTGTGTTTATTCCAAATAAGTATAAATGATGCATTACCTGAACAGGCAAATCTTTTGAGTCTCTTGGGGAAACACCTGTCGGTTTAGGTAGCTTCTTCCCTTTTGTTTTACATTCCTTTGTAAATACTTTCAATGTTTCTTCAAATTCAGCAAACTCTAAATACTACAAGACAAAAACATATAGGAACAATATTTTTTTTTAAATGATGGCCAAAGCCCTTTAAAGTTTCTCTGTAGCAGGGTCCATAAATGCCATAGACAGCACAGTAATAAACCAAGAAATGGTATCTCATGTGGTAGGAAAATAAAGTTTCTCAAAAAAATTTCCTCCTGCATTCTAGAGAATGGTTCTGTCAACCAAGCACATCCTCTCTGAAAGAATTATGCTCCTCAATTTACCTAATAATTTAATTCAATCAAAAAAGATTGAAAAAAATCCACTGATGCTATTATTTGGTTGAAGAAACAAGTAAAATACTTCCTTGCAGATAATCTTCTCAGAGGGCAGAATTCTTAATTGTGACTCACCACCACAAGCAGCAGACAGACAGCTTGAATTCTAAGTCAGTTCACTCATTTGAATATGTGCAGACCAAATTAATGATCAACTAAATCAGAAAGAGATAATCAGCCCTGCTTCTTCTTCCCACAATGTACAATCACTGCATTACAGACAGTTTTCCCCTCCTCCCCACACTTCAGGAGTCTTAGGTACTGGTTGCTGAGGCAAGACATCACACTTCATTTTGCAAGCTTGTTCTGGATCCCAAACATTGTCAAAGAGAAGATGAAAGGTTTACTTTTTTCCACTGTTAACATACAATGATTAACTACATGAACTTATTTTCCTGAGGTTTCTTAAACCTGTTTTTTGAGCACCACAAAAAGATTTAAGTTGCATAAGATTTCACCATTTAGTAGACTTTTTAGGCAGGCAGTAACTGTTCAGGCTTTCACCTGACAGCCTGGTGACAGCTGGCACAGCTGACTACTGCTTCTGACCTCCCCTCCACAGCATCGGCCTCCGGGGAGCCCCTCAACCTGCTGGGTCCCACAAGCACAGGAGGCAGCAGGGCTGGGTTGTTGGGTGTTCACTTAGGGCTCTACACCAGGCTGCCGACATAGCATCAACCAAACGAACGAGGCAGTAAACAAGCAGCAGAGATCACAGTTAATGTTCCAATCATAAATATCCCATTTTTGCCAATTTATTGTGAAGGCTGAAACCCAGACTACCACAGAGGCACTTGCCCTTGGAAGTCTGTCTCTCATGCCTTTTCACAGGGCTGTTTCACAATTTAGGTCATACCCTGATTACCTTTTATAGGCAATACGGGTAGAGGAGTTCCTACTCAGGCATTAAACCATGGAGATCAGTGGTGTCACGACTTCATCTCAGCCTGGGCTTTGTCAGGTCTAGGGTTTTTACACATCTCAGTGATATATATACACATATGGAATGAGGTGGCAGCTAAGCAATGTTTAAAACATCATTCCCACAGGTTGGACCTGAGCCCCAAAGCTGTCAGTAGATCTAATAAATTTAACTGTTTCTTTAATGGAAGCCTCATTTGCAACGAGCAATTTCTAATTTTAGATTGATTTTATGTTTGATTGCTGGCATTTAATTGACATAGAGCCCTTTGAATCTAGAGAGCACAACAGGAGTCAATATGATTTCAGCGTGTAGCAAACACCTTGGCCATGTAAATAACCAGAATTTAGACCACTGGCTCTAAATATAAGCCTTGCTCATTTCAACAACAACAACAAAAAAGATAATGAAAAGAGACGAAACCTACCTCTCTTACTATTTCGAGTAACTCAGCTTCGTAAGCTAGAACGTCACCCATCGCTAAGCGTTGCTGCTACGTCTTACGTCGATAAACATGGAAAGCTGCACAGGAGCGGAGCGTTAGACAGCCCAGCGCAGCCCATCACCCATCTCATCTCCAAACCGCGTGAGCCAGACAGCCCGCCCCTCCTCGTAAGGCACCTCCAGAGAAGTTCTGGAGCCGGTCCCCGCTGACTGAACCCCGATTCTCGCCAGGCCGCGGGGCGCTCACGCCGCCTCCTCACAAAGCAGCCCGCGAGTGGGGCCCGCCGCCGCCGCACCCCTTCCCGGGGGCCAGGGCGCTGCAGCCACCCCCTCAGGGCTGAGAACACGCGGCCCCACCCGCTCACGAGCCAACTCGAGGGGAGGGAACCCCGCAAGCCCCGAGTGCCACCGGCACCGCCACAGCGCGGCCTACCTGCCCCTCACCGCCGCCTGCCGTCGCCTGGGCAACCGCGGCCTCCCTCGCCGCCGCACGAGACTCCGCTCCGCCAACCCCAGCCCGGGAAGGGTGTTAACGTGACGCGTGGGACTCGCCTCCGTTCCGGCGGGCAGAGCCCCCTGGAGAGCTGGGAGTGGAACTGCAGCTTCCCGCCGCCTGCGGCTGACAGCCGCTTTTTGCCGCTTCCCGCTCTCTGCCCTAGTTTGGAGAGAGTTTGGGGTCAGGTTTGGTTTTTGGTTTTCTTTACTGTACTTTACACGCTGGTGCAGCCCCTTCTTCTCCGACCGCTGTTGGAGCCTCGCGGCAGGGCTGCTGCGCGCTCTGCCTCGCCCAGCTCTGCAGTGGGCAGATACCGTAGGGTCACCACCCACCTGGCCAGCACCTGGAGCACGGTCAGGAACAGGCAAAGCTTGTGCCTCAAACCTGAAAAACAGGACTCCGGCTCCATGTGCGCCCAAAGCAGGACATTCATCGTTGCGCGGGGCATCACCCCAACTCCATCACTTAGGTTTTTCTTAGGGCAGCTGTCACTGCCACCTCTGCTGGGGGCTGCGCCACCGCCCCTGCTAGCTGCAGGTCCGGGACTGGATCAGAACCTGTTGCTGGATTACAAAACCAGAAGGGTGTGCAGGGAATATGTTCTTGCAGTAGCCTTTCCGAGTGGTTGCATTAAAAACAGAAGTGTGAAGGCAAGAAAGGAGCACCTTTCAAAGCTTAAATATCCTGTTATTTTTCTGAGTCACACTTGACCTTTTAGTTGCCAAAAAAGATTTTGGGTTGTATTTTCAATGAATATTTTGAAGGAGCATTTAGGCAATAAATAAACAAGATATTTGAGTGTTTTGTTGATAACACATTATTGGTGATTGTGTTGGAGCACGGACTGGCTCCTGCTGGGACTGACTGGGGGCAGAGCGTTTTGCTTGGACCACCACCCTGTGCTCAGGCAGGGTACCTGCCCAGCAGTTCAGATGCTACTCACATGCTAAATTACACAACAGTGCTCCCCCAGCGCCCTCTGCAAGGAAAACCGAGGCAACGGATTTGCAAAACCTCTGTGCTCTCCCCAGGATCAGGCAATCATAAAGCTGCTCAGTCTCCCTTGCATGGGGCTTGTTCAGTTGCTGTTGAGACTAAAGTTTTACCTCACCCCAGAAAAGTTTTTTCAGCCTGTGACAGGCTATTTATATGCAGAAAATTCTTCACTAATTTCCTATAACCAAAATCCCTGTGCAGGAGAGGCACAATGGAAACTTTGATTTTGTGCCATGGGATGCATAAAGGAGGCAACAGGGTGAACTCAGCTCTCCTTAAGGTCCTGAAGCCTCATTACCTGCTCAGTGCAGAGCAAGGAAGGGAGGAGGAATGGGCACATGGGTCCCCAGAAAGATCCTTTCAGCTCCATTACAAAATGGTGAAGAAAGCCTCCAGGCATCTCACAACCCAGTGTGGAGGGAGCTACAGCTTTCTTCTCCTAGCATGACTTTGCAGATCACGACAGGGGCATCCATGGCTCAACCTATTGCTCTGCAATGTCAGCCCCCATGTCCCCCAGGTGCCCTCAAGTAGAGGAGAAATGGCTTTCACCAACCTTTGCAACACCTCATTGTTGCAAAGTCCTCCCAGTGCTTTCTCTGCTCCTCAGTCCCCATAGATTAGCCCATGGTACCTTTCCAGCTGGCGGCAGAGATCACCCTTCAGAGTTCCCTAAGGGGTAGAGCTGACAACTAGGAGACACCAACTGCCTTTGTGGGGCTGAGGGTGCCTCCATGGGGGATGGTGGCAGCTCAGTGCCCTGGGCCCAAGGGGGGACCCAGCTGGGCTTTCTGACATGGACTCATTTAAGACAAGGGTCATTAAGCCCCCAACCAAGGTGAATAGCAATGCGTGAGAGGGCTTGGCTTGCAATAACAGCCAGGTGTTCCAGCCAAAAACAGCAGGGTGGGAGGGAAGAGTTACAGATGCTGCATTGAAAAAAAAACCAAACATGGAGAAAATAGTCCAGAAAATTGGATGCATAGAAACAGCATGAAAGAGAACTTAATCAGGAGAAGCATCCGCAGTCCTAGAAAAGTCCCAGAGAGCCTCACTGCATTCATTGCATGCCCACAGTTCAATGATGCTACCAACACAGACTGATGGCCATCTGTCCCTTGCCATAGACAGAAGACCAATGGCCACCTGTTCAACCACTCAGGGACAAACTCTTAAACCCCCAGGCCCTTAAGAGAAGCAAGCAAAAGGTTCTGTCTATGAATGAACCCATGAACGCTGCTGTCCAGTGCAGATGTTTCTAGCAAATTATTTTCAACTGAGTCTTGTTCATCCCTGACCCCCAGATTTCATGCTTCAGCTAAAAAAAAAAAAAAAAATCTTTGTGTGAACTTAAAGTAAATAGAGATTTTTACCAGCCCCACAGGAGCTATCTCAGGTTCTCCTCTGGGAGGACACGGTGGAGAAACAAAAAGTTAATCCATCTTGGTTCTCATTGACATACAAAGGAGAAAAACAATTAAACAGGAGAGTCAGCCTAAAACGAGAACAAAGACACTGCACCAATATTTAAGGCCTTTTCCCTTCAGTCTGAAGGGGAAAAAATTGCTCCACACTTCATCCCTTACAGGTTATCTTTGGAGGAACAGTGTCTCCATAACTTCTGCTGACAATTAACCTTGCCTGTATAGTGATTCTTCCCTGGGTCAGCAGAGCAGCTATTTATACCCTTGGCCAGGGATTCTGTTGCCACCAAATGACTGCCCTTCCCCTTGGCCAGCCCTTCCCCAGGGCAGTGGGCAGAGAGCCTCAGGGTGTCCCCCCACGCACTCTGTCCTGCTCCCAGGACCCACTTCACTTGGACCCTTATGATATAGACCCTCCACTGTCCATTTTCTGCATGTGCTTTGTAAACACAAAGAAAACAAAACTGACATGCATATTACTTAAGCATACACAGGGGTCAGGCAGCAGGAGCCATCAGACCAAGTGCCCAGGGTTGGGACATCTGAGGTTATAGTCCCCAGGACATCTGATTAGCTGGACCCCAAAGGACTTGGGCAGAAACGAGTTTTGCCTCAAGTCACCTCTCTGCAATACACGGGTAATGCTGATTCCTCCACGCACTGGAAGAGACACCAATGGCTCACAAGTCTGCACAGCAGTTCTGCTGGACAAAAAGAACAGAGACTTAGTTGTGCAGCCAGTGCCAGGATCTGGAATACAGACCTTGGAACAAAGCTCCAGACCCAGACTTCTGCCAGCTGGACCATTTGCCCACACATGGCAGGATTTCAGAGGCCGAGTCAAGCCAATCTTGAGCTGGAGCCCAGCAGCAGAGACTGGGGCAGCTTCTCCTCAAAAGGGAGAGCACACAGGCCAGCCCAATCCCACCAGTGCTAGAGAAACACACTGAACTGGGTCTGCCAAAACCAGTTTTCTTCACTTAGGGAGCAAAGAGCTTTGCTCCTACTTGAAGCCACCCTGGGAAAAGATCAGCACCTTTGGGTGAAGGCTTTCAGAGAAGTCCTACCAGAGACTGTAAGCAATTACTGCAAGCCTTGCACATTCCTATGATGTCTGTGCTCCCCATCTCCCCCATCCTGCCACTGCTGCAGGGTTAAGGTGGACCCAGAGCTGGGCTGAAACCCCAACCTGTCACCAATGCCAAGAGCAGCAGGCAGGAGAAGAGCCCAGGGCAGGCTGGGGTATGGCAAGGATAAGGGTGGGGGACACTCCAGCTTACAGGATGCAGGGATATAAATGGCCAACTTCATCACCATTATCAGTGCCGCCCAACCTTTGTGCTGAATGGTGAGAAGGAAGAGCTCTGCCTGGCCCTGGAAGGAAGCTGAGAGATATGGAGGGCGGCACTGCTGTGATGGGGAGATGATGAGACCTACTGAGTGCCCACTGCAGCAGAGGAGCAATGCCAGGGGTCTGTCAGACCCTTCTGTGAAGACTTGCCCTGGGAGCTTTACCTCCAACACCTCCATCCCCACTCAGCACAGTGCCAAGCATAGGGCTTGCACTCAAGTTAATGGGGAGGCTGAGGACATGTCCAGGGCCTCCTGGAGGGATTCTGGGACCTGTCAGAAGCAGAATATTTTTGAAGTGATTTATTTCTCAGCAGGTTAAGGGGGATGAGGCTTGTTAGCTGGGAGGGACAGAGTGTGCTTCCCGTCACCTTGGCCTCTCCTTCTGGCAAACCCAGGAGCATTAGGTCCAATTAGCCCCTGGCAAACAACCCAGGGTGGGTCCCTGCACAGCATCCCCAGACAGGACCAGGAGACCAATGCTTCCTAAGAAATTAGCAGTAATGAGTCTGTGGCTAAAGGATGGTATTTAAAGCAGCAGCAACATTTTCCAGGCTCCCACAGTGCCTTCTCCAAACTGGAGATGAGAAAGCCAGCGGTGGCCTCCATCCCCCAAGCATAGCACTGAGCTGGTCCGGCAGTTGCTGGCCCCATCTATCCTCAGGGAACCTGATCAGACACCTTCACATGGGTACAGAATCCAGTCCAGGAGGCTTTCCAGAGCCCAGGAGGTTTTCTAGAACCTTCACAGAAGATTTCTAGAGGTTTCCTGGCCCTTTCCTTGATTTTTTTCTAGTCTTTCCAGACCTTTACTGTTATAACTCCAAAGCATTACTGGACTCTTCCTCGAGGTTTACTTGAGCACTCCCAGGGCCATTACAGCCTCTTTGCACATTTGTTTGTTTTGGTTTTTTTCTTTTTTACACAGTCACAGGTTGACCCTTTCCAAAATTTCCCAAGTGGCACCTTGGCAATTGAGCAAAGCTCAGCACCTCAGCCAACGTCGTGTGATGCCTCAGGTGGTCACAGAGCAACATCCTCAGCAGCCTGATTAGTGAACTGAAGAAACATATAGGTTAGGAAAAAAATGAATAAATTACATGTATGGGATCATCCCATAGTCAGGTCACATTGTTCTATACCACAAAAATCTCCACCACCTTGTAGGAGGACCTCTTGTCCTGTGCTGTCTGGAGTCTTTTAAGCTTTTAAGTCTCATTGTCAGCAAGACCAGCCTGAACTAGACACCTGCCCCATCAAGGCACAGGACCAGCATCCTCCCAAGCTGTGGTGCAGGTAGGATAGGTTTATGAATTTATTTTATTTATTTTGTGAATTTACTGGGACCTGAGCATAAGTACCTGAGGGGCTGCCCATGGTGCGGGGAGTTGGGAAGGACACAGGTGTTCTGCAGCAAGAACAGGCTCCAGTTGCAGAACTCGTCTGGGCAAGTCTCATCTACTGACACCAAATGAATGAGGAACCAAGGAGCTGCTCACTGAATGCACAGCCTTCTCTCCAGAGAGGTACAAACAGGTTGAAACCCCTGGAAGCCACTAACCATGCAGACTCCAGCCAAAAGAGAATACACTTCTCAGTCATCAGCCCAAGCACAAAAGGTCAGTTTGGTCTTGCTAGAAAACACTCAGTGGTTACTCTGCCCAGCAAAGCAGCACGTCTTCCCACCAAGCTGGCCATCCCTCAGAGGCTGCTCAGCTCAGAGCAACTCAGATCAGACTGTGGCCATCACCTCTCCTTCACATTGCTAATCTATCTGCTCTGCCTTTTAAACAGCAGACACCTCTGCTGACAGTCCTTCAGCTCCTCTCCAGGACATTCTCCCAAGCAGGAAAACATGGAGCAGCCATCCTAATTGAGACAGTAGATGCTGTTCTGCATGTGTTCTCAACCCTAAACCACAGAGTTCCCACCTACATTTACACAGCAGGGGAAAAAACACAGCAAGCGTCAGAGCTGGGGAGGCAAGAACAGGCCCATTCCCAGACATCCTCAGCCTGGTACAAGTGGCTTTTTTTTCTTCACAGCCACCAAAAGCTCTTTTAAAAATCTGACTACTCAAGTGTAACCTTACCATGTGGCCCCAGAGTATCAGCTCAGAAATCAGTTCAGGACAATCTGGGGTTTGTACATTTGCTTGTGCCAAGGGAGCTCCAGGAAACATCACTGCCAGAGGCAGGACTGGTCTCACAGGCACAAGAAAATAACTTAGCACAGGAACCAAGTCTCCTGGATGGTGCCCCAGGCAGTACACAGCTCAGCAGGAACTGCTCTTTACAGACTTAGCCACAGCAAGCACCAAAGCTGCAGCAAGCACCAGGGATATACTGGCTACCCCAAAATGCCTGTTGTAGTATGAAAGACTTGGCAAAAATTCCTGTGAATAGAAGCAGACTGTTCACAGCTTGGCCAAGGCACCAATGAAGGACTTCAGGTCCTTCAGAGCCAGCTATTCCCTGCAGTTCTGCTCAGACTCTGTCAATCTCCCAGCAATGTCTGGCAGGTTGCTGAACAACCCATAGGGATTTTATTTTTTTCCCTACTCCCAGTGTCCTCTCCGCTACATAGTATTTTGTAAGATGACAGAATATATTACTGACAAATTACATGAAAAACGCCACGTACCACACTGGCTGGCATCAGCAGAATACGCCCATGCAAAAGGAAGGGATTGTAGCATTCAGGCAATATACGTTTGTCTATCTTCTTCTTCGTGCACCATGATACAAGGACTCACTTTGTGGGATCGAAGTGGTGATTCCCTCTTTATTTCCAGTTTTACTTGCAGTCTGTAGCCATTTCAGGTTCATTCTTGGCTTTGCTCTACTAGAGAACAGATCTGGATAAAGCTGAAAACTGTAAGCTCTGACCAGCAGCCTTACTGAGATAACATTTCAGCTTCAGGGACTTTTGACTGAAGCCTAGGATTCAAAATTCACTTTCAGTCCCATACCTCTGCTATGTATTGCCTAAGTTTGCAGAGAACAAAAGCAGACTATTCCTATAAGTATCAACCAGCAAAATAAATAATCTGCTGGGAAATCTCCCAGGCACTACATGCAAAATTTGTCTTCCATTTCTGGTGCAGATGAGCTTGTGGTATGTTCACATGGAGCAAAATACTCCCAACATCTGTACAATAAAAACCTCATCCCTTTTGAGTGCTGTTTCACATGATGTTTTGCCCAGCATTTGGCCTACAACTGAGCAGGACCTCAGTCCCTGGCTCGCCAGCAACACACCCTTTTAAGATTTACAGCCTAACATGTGAAGGGCTGGCTGGACAAGGACCAAGAGTCCAGCAACATTCCTTCCTTCTGACTGCTGCCTTGACTGTAAATCTCCCCCATCTAATGATGCACATCATTGTAACAACTTGCATGTCTGGATTCACACCATCTAGGCCCGTCATGTATTTCTAGCTGCCTGCTCACATCAGCTATTATGCTGATCTTTAGTGAAATCACACAGGGTAAAAAAGGGATTTTGTGAAACAAAGAGAAATATGCCCCCATTTCCCCAGCACTAACACCCAGAGCCCTTGTGTCAGCCCCACACTGTCACACAAACACCAGGAAGGAGGAAGATCAGTACAAGTAACACAGAGGTATCTGGAAGCAGACCCCATCTGGACAGCATCTGTCAAGGAGAGACCTGCCCTCTCTGCAGCATCAGGCTGGAGTTGGTGACTTTGCTCAGCCTAAACAGTTGCTAGAGAAAGCAGAGATGTGCACAAATCCCAGCAGACTCAGTCAAGCTTTGCTTGAGGAAGATGCATGCCTTGGGTCTAGGTCTCTAGGTTTGAACATTTGAGGGTGAATGAAAAAGAAGGGTGCTAGGCTTCCTTTTTTTCCCCCCCTCCTTTTAAAGCATCAAGTTTTTGTCAAGATTTTTTTAATATATTTATTTGAAAACAAGGTTTTGTGAAAGAGTACACTAAATAGCATATATCTGTTCTTCAGCCATAAAACACCGACTATCAGCTTTAGCTCAGCACAGATTGGGGCTGCATGCACTGAACAGCAGATCTCAATAGGAAGGTCTTCATGTCTGTCTTTCTGATATCAAGCATAGTGTCTTCTTTGGAGGACATGATCCTGGAGGAGGTGGAGAGAGAAACATATTTAACTAAGCTTCTTGTGGTTGGCCCCACCCACTCACCCAAGCCTGCCACTAACACAGCATTTACAGTTTTTAGCAAGGAGTTTCATTTTCCTGCCCATCCACTAATTCGAGTGCATAATCTTTGCTCTTGGGAGCACTGGGACATGCCAGCCCATATTTGGAAATAAAGTAACTGGGTTCCTGTCTCTCAGTGAGAAACTTGCACATCAATTTGGGCACTTAAACCAAGGAACCTAAGAACAGTCACAGTCACTGCCTGGAACAGATCTACAAGTATCATTATATCAGGCTCTGAGAGCACCACAGAGCCTGTGACTGGAGAGTCTTTTAAATTCTGCTAAGAACTGCTGAGAATCCAAGACAATCCCAGAACACAGAGCAGTAATTCTCTTTCAACCAACCCAGGGCCATGCTGAAGTCAAGTAGATGACAGCTTTGTTAAATAAACCACTTGCCCCTCTGGGACCTCTTCCATGAGCGGATTATTTCCAGCTCAGCTGCTGCTGGTGACCCCTTGCACTGCTCTAACTCTGCCTAGTGAGGCTCTGCTCTGGAGTGGTCAACTAGATGATCTTCTAGGTCCCTTCCAACCCCTAATATCTATGAAAACCCTGCGAGATGAGACAGCAGATCCAGTAGGACTGGGTCAGGCCTGATCTGGAAGAGCATACTTCTCTTTTATTGCTGTCAAACTCTTCCAATCAGGACAGAACATGTTTCTGAATCTGGTGCAGAAGCCATCAAAAAGCTGGAATAAGAGTGCTGGGTGATGGCAACTGCTTCAGATGATCCGAAGAGGCTTTTCCTTCTTTGGGATTAATAGAATCATCATAGAATCATAGATATTAGGGGTTGGAATATAAAGGTGACTCTGCACACTACACTGTACCTCAGGTCTTAATCGTCAATGTACTCGAAGGGCTCTGGTGGTTCAGGTTCTTGCTCCTCTTCCTCGATCTTCGGACCGTGAGCTGCCACAGGTTCAACCAGTTCCTCCATATCCTCACTGGTGTCCTTCAGAATGATGATGCCTCCAATGGAAAGCTGCAAGACAAGTGTAGCGAGCACTAGAAATGCTTCATTCTGCCTCATGGTAGAGAGTTTGTGGCCACAGCATCCACCCTAGGCCGTACAAGACACCTCATCAGGAATGAGTTTCAGAGAGCAAAACATCTGACATTCACCCAGATCCCTGCCAGATAAGGGGATGGAACAGACAGAGCCTCTCTGGGCTACCTTTTTTTAGTTCCCCTGTCTCTCAGTTTGATAGAAAATGGCATCTGGAGCCACAGCTTTACTACCTTAGTCCCAGTCTGGGGCTTTCCACATGAAAACTAATTGAACCATAATTGCTTTATAAGGCTCATCTTTTCAGGGCAACAAAGCTTAGTGAAGCCTCTCTGTGTAGCTGCCTCCCAGGAGGCTATCTGCAACAGAGACTAATCTGATCACAGGCTTCCACTGACTCAGGAATCCTATTAGCAGAACCTCATAAAAACAAAGAGGAATTAATTACAAAGATCACAAGCAAACATCCTGGCTGGCTGAAGCAAACCTGTGCATGGCCAGGATTGAAACACAAGGTGTGAAGAGTCAGTGCTGTGTCACACCTGGTTGGGATCAGGGCTTTGACCACAGCAGGATCCCAGGCTATAAACAGCATTTCAAAGAAGGCTTTTACTCTGACATTCCACAAAGCAGAGCAAAGGGCCAGAACAGCTCTGTTTTGAGAGCCTCCTTGGTTACACACCCTCATCTCAGCAAAAAAATCCAACCCTGCACTGTTCTGCTCTCTTCAAACTCTGTTTACTGGGGGGTTTAAGGCAGGAAACTGCACTCCCCTCACCAAGGTCTTGGCTTCTCTTGAAACTGAAGCAAACAGATATGTATGTCCACATTTCAGCTGCATGAGTGGACACTCACTGGACCACACAGCAGATTTTCCCAACCCAAATACCAGTTGGGTCACCTCCTCTTTTTAAAGGGTAGAAACTGAAAAATCCTTCCACAGATTTGCTGAAGGAGATTTGTCAAAAGAGGACAATGCACAGAGAATTCCAATGTGTTGATGAAGTTCCAGGAAACCCATTTATTCAAAACAGGACTATTTTCCTGGAAAAATACTGCTTTTTCTGAACACCATTTTCCCATGCCTAATCCTGCAAAAGGGGAAGTCAAGGGTGTTATTTCTTGAACAAAATCAAGGCCAGAAGAATTTGATTTAGGAGATCAGAAGTAGGCTTATTAGCTTTGCAGTATATTTGAGCATCTCACAGACAAATTAGTTACACCTTGGACTTCATGCTAAAACTTCTTTTTTCATTCTCCGTCTGATCATCATATGCTATCTCCTCTCAATGCTAACAGGAGATGAAGGTATTTTTCTAAGGTCAGATGTAACTGAACAGGAATTCTGTTTAATGTAAAAAAACTCTCAATTTAGGTTATCAATCCCACTGCAAGATAATAAAGCTCCTAACATATTTCACTGCTTTGACAGTGACCCTGTACAACTGTTGAGCCTATTGTAAAGTTCATGGTTCAGTCTCTACATCCCCAGTGATGTCTAATATACAGAGTATGTCTCTTTGGCTTCCATGTTGCAGTGTCTGATGTTATACAGAGAAAAGAAAAATAAAGCAGCATTAGCATGGTGAAAAAGTTTGAACCAGCTCTGGCTTTCCAACTAAAGCTGCACATGATCATTTGAAGAGAGGGACACTAAAAAGCAAATATGACCACAGTGAAGTTTCATAGAAATTTGTGACAGAGCACTGGAACAGGCTGCCCAGAGAGGTTGTGGAGTCTGCTTCTCTAGAGACTTTCAATATATCTGCCTGGCTCTGTTTTGTGTGGCCTGCCCTGGGTGATCCATTGCTGGCAGGGAGTGGCTGGACTCGATCTCCAGAGGTCCCTTCCAACCCTTGCCATTCTGTGACTCTCTAAGTTGCAAATCTCTGTAACACATTACAGTGGTGCATCAGCTGAGTGGCATTCTCAGGTACACAACGAACTTCTGGGTTCTTACATGGAAGGCCAGCACTAGGAACACCCTGTCAAGCAATCAGGCCAGGAAGGGGACACTTACTGGTTTGAAAGGCTGATACCGGCAGCTCTCTGTCATAGTGAGAACTTTGAGCTGAGCAGGCATGACTCTGGCTGGGTTGTCCAGAAGCTGGAAGTTGGGTTCAGGCTCTTTTTTCTTTTCTTTTTCATCCTTCTTTTCAGTCTCATCCTGCAGAGGGGGAGAATAACATGATTCTAATAGTGATCTCTAACCCTCCCACAGTGCAGAAGCCTAAGGTACAACCAGGCAGCAATACTGGAGTGTGAGGAGAAACAATTCTTCTGCCAAGGCAACAAGGTAACATGTATTTATCAGCTGGTACAGGCAATGCCAGCATGGATCCAAGTGCTCTTATCAAGCTAATGCCTCACTCTCAACTGCAGGTGTAACCAAGTTCAAAAAGAAGTGGTAGTGGAACAGAGTGTACCTCTGGCTTCACTTTCTAATACTTCATAAACTCATCCACCGTTTTTTGTTCACAACTGGAGATTCTTTAGTATGATTACTGAGCGCACAAGAAGTGCCAAAAACTGCTCTTGTATTTTTGCAGCTATAAAGCTGTCACTGACGTTTCCATTACTGGTAATGACAGCAGCTCAACCAAGATGACTCGACCTCATTGACTCCCTAGGGATTTGTAGCTAAGCCCTCCTTTACCAATGACTCAGCAGTTGGAGGTAACACCTCAGGAGGAAAAAGCACAGCATCTTTTTCATAGTTAAGAACATGGATCATGTTTTCCCTCTTGCTTGAGAACACATGAGTTGCAAACAAAGACTGCAGAAAAGAAGGAAACAACCAATAGGGAGCCATCAGGAAAACACCATCAAACACATGGCACATCCTGTAACAGCAGATGGAACTTTCTCTGGCACAGCAACTGCTTCTTGCTGTGCAGGTCCCTCGGGAGCTATGGATTACTAGTCATATAACAAGCATAAGAGAAAAACGGGAAAGCAATTGTACCTCTAAAACATTAGGACAATGGCAAAACACTTGACTCAAGCACAGCAGGTGGCAGCAAGCTCCCTTTTTACTATCCTTGTTTTTCTGCTCAATTCAGCCAAGAAAACTTCTCAGATGTCTGGAGCATACACACAGACACAACCTATGAAAGCCTTCTAGTGTATTATTTCCTCTCAACACCTGTACCTAGCTGTGAGTTGTAGCAATTTGAGAAGAAACAAACATCTGTTCAGCCTATTTTGCTTAGTATGCAGTGCTTAAGAATAGTTCAAAGGAAAGGCAATGTTTGGTGACAAGAAGACTGATAAAGGAGGCAAAAGGACAAAACCTGAGATTTTACCTTGCAGGCATGAGGGGATTCATTTTTTAAGCTCACATTATAAAGTCCAGTGCTTACAACATGGTCACTTTTATTTAGGTCTCAGAAAGTTATTTTACACATATATCCCTGATCTTAGTCACACTCCCTTCACATACCATTTGTGTGTTTACTTTTAAAATTAAAGAGGCCAAAACTTCTGTTACCATGTTGCTTTTTTTTCATATAAAGTGGAACCAGAAAGGTTTCTACTGAGCTTATCAGCATAACTCATTTTCATCTTACAGTTGTTCTTGGCATATTTGCATCTGTTAGCAAAGCACAAAAGGAAGGGTCCTTTGTTAGGGTACAGCAAGAATTTTAGCTGCCAAATGTTTTCCAAATTACAGCAACTGCCAAGAATTCATTATCCAGCCATTTTTCTACCCCTCAGCTTGCTCCAGGATAACACATTAGTCACAGATGATGTTGATGACTACTTCCATTGTCAGGTCTATGAGCTGAAAGAAATCGGAGGACCAAAGCAATCACCATATCTACTAAGCAGCATATGGATTGCATGCTCAGCTGGAGCTGAGGTGGGTATACATTTGGCATTTTGATAAGATGGGCAAAGCATGTAAGAAATTGCTGCCCAAAAGGTGAATGTTTCAGAGTGTGGGAGTAGGGATGTACAAAACCAGAAAGTTTAAGCTCTTCGGTGCTCTTAACTTGATTAGACACCATCAAGTAACTGCTACAACACTGAATTATTTTTAAAAGGTCAGAGGTACCAAGGACATGAGATTATGAAAACTTCTTCCACATTAATAAGTAGATGGTAAGAGATAAAATTCCCTTGGTCTAGAAAGAGCAGGCAATAACACAATGCACAAAAAGTTAATTCAGTTAAAGGGACATAGATATGTCAAAATAAGTTTCTGCCTTTAAGAAGTCGGTTGCGTAACAACACGGAGACAGTTTTATTTCTCATAAGTAACAGATTCATATCTCCTCTTGTCTTTTAACAACACACATACACACACACACACACACAGAGAATGAAAGTGCTAAGCAGCATATGCAGGACGCTGAATTGTAAGTTAATGCTTTGCTCAGAACTAACACAGGTAGCAGGCGTAAAATGTTAAATGGATGCAGCTTTCATGGCACACCTTCCATGTTTATAAGGGGAGGAAGAAGACATTAAAAGTCTCAATATTTGCACCCACCACTTCCATCTTTTCTTCTTCCTTCTTCTCTTTCTCCTTCTCCTTTTCTTTCTTCTTGGCTTTTGCAGTGATGGACAGCACAGCAGTGGAAACCTGGATATGTCAACAGAGGAGGCATTCAGTGTGACTACAATACTCTACACTCAGGGGAACAAAGGGAAAGCAATGTTAGGTCAGTTATCAGTAGAGGTGTCAGCAAGATCAATTCCACTTCCTTACCCACTACTCTGTTTAAGAGACAGATACACCATCATCAAAGCAAATAAATAGGGGACAAAAAAAATGCCATGAATGCAGACTGGGTCCAGATGCATATGCAGAAGGAGATCAAACTTCCTAGTTTATAGATTAATCATTAGTGCCTGGGTCTCTATATGAGAGGTTTATTTAACATTTCTAGAGTTTCCACGGTAAGGAAACATTTATAGTATATGTATATAGTATATGCCACCTTTAGAATGACCTATGGCTGTTCCACTGTCCAAATCAGCTCTCTTTCTTGTTGATCTAAAGAAGTGGATGAGCCCTCAGGAGGCTTTGGCATTCCTGAGACAGAAAGTACCCAAAAGCAACACTCAAATACAAGAATTCAGCATATCTCCCTTCCAATGAGCACATCTCTCTATATCCACATCAACCTCCTCTCTAAGACAGTAGCTACATTTGTCACATTGCTGCTGAGGCTTACTAGGCTAAATGTGTGCTCTTGGCACAATTTACACTTGGCCAGGGAAGTTTAAAAGAGAAAGGATTTGTCCAATTCCCATCCCATTCCAAGGGTGAGAAAGCATCTATGAGCAGTGAGTTTTGCCTTTCATCAGAGTTCAGCTCTGGGTTCCTTGGTGGCTCAGAAATCTGTTCTGGGGAAGTGTTTTACACTTTTCACGTGATGCAATTCATCAGCATGACATGTCTGGGGCTTCCACCTCTGCAACTGCTCCCCAAGGGCTGCTCTGTCCACTGTTGGGGACTGCTCAACAGCTTTTACCATCCTGCACCAGAAGACAAATTGCTTCTGCTATTGTTCTGCTTGTCACCCTGTGGGTCTCATCTCTTCCTCTCAATACCTAGATGCTCTCAGTTCCACACTTGCCTCTGTGCAACCCCTGGGCCTGACAGCTGTTATTCTAGCATGTGGGCCACCACCCTGAGACCAGCTACACTTCTGGCATCCCACAGGGGGACTATTTGAGAAGTGCCCATCTAATAGTCTCAGTATTTATACTGCAGCTGCACTTTGGAGCCCGAGTCACGGACAAGGACCCTGCTGTGCTAGGTGCTGAGCAAAGATGATCACACACATACAAATCAGTAGGACATGGAAAGCAGTTTTATCAATGCTTCTGCTTGACCACTGGAGAACAAGGGAGGTTCCAGCAACTCAGTAGCACAGCATTTGTATGCCATGATCAGCAACAGTCCCAGGCACAGCAGGAAAAAAATATCTAGAATTCTCTTTCAGAGACAACAGTGTCTGCCAATTTTCCTTTTGCTCTTTAGATTCCCTGTTAGTGCCACAAAAGTCTATGTTTACACTAGGAAGGAGAAGGGTTTCAGTCTTTACAATGCTTAAGACTAGCCCAAATACCTTTTCTTTTTCCTTTTCCTTTGGTACCTCAAGAGGTGGGGGGTAGGCAAACGTGGACGGCTTACAGTTGGACTTGTACTGGACTTTTGGCATCTAAGACAAACAGTTAAAAAAATTGTTAGAGATGAGAAAAGCAGGGGGGAAAAAAAATCTACAGCAGAATAATTACTTTAGCTTCATTTTACTTCCAGCAGAGACAAACACAGATCCTCTAAAGAATACAAGCTTCCCCTTCTCCCCCTCCGGAAGCTGAGAAGCTGTTATCAGTGGCAACAGTTCAACTAGAACAATGTTATTTAATTATTCTATAATTCGATTCTGGCAAGCTCTCCTCTCCCAGCTTTCTCCATACACTCCATGCTATTCACACCATGCTTTTGTTTGCATTGTTTCAAAGCTTTTGTGGTTCTGATGTTGTTGCTGTGCCTGCTCACATTAACACAAAATTGCTTTAAGATCTAAGTGAAGATCTGCTCTGTCAATGCATGCGAGGGCAAATCAAGTGCTGCTTGACATTCACCTCTTACAAAAGGACAGTACATCTTGGGGGTGAGTTATGAGCATCACATATTACTGAGGCAAGAGTAGGAATTCACATTCAACCTAAATTCTTAAGCTGAATTAATTTCTGCAGTAGCTCATCTCTCTTCCTTTACAAACACATCATGAAGTAACAAGACAGCAGGGACTGCTCTGAGGAAGCAAGGTGGGTGTGGTGCAGCCCATAAGATACATCCAGCCTGTCCATGGCTTTAGTATGCAAGCCAAGTTATACAACAGAACTTGGCATTTGGGCTCTCTGGGGACTCTGAGGGATAGGTAAAAGGAGTCAAAACAACAGTAAAGCCAAGCAAACAAAACTGTGCTGAACTTATCACAGCTGGGGAGGTGACAAGACAAAGACAAATAAAAAAGAAAAAAAAAGGGGGAAAAAAAAAAGTCATTTTCAGGCTAACTTCTTTCTGCAGATTGACTTGATGCTCAGCCTGAGACAGGGGAAGAATAACAACCTAGAGCCATAAGGTTTTGGACCAGAAGCTGCAGTCCAGCAAGCTGACTCCTAGTCCTGTGTATGTGCTGAGCTTCCAGAATAAGCCTGCAGCAGTGACAGAAGAGGGCTGCACATCCCCTTTGCTGCCACATTCAGCAGCTTTTCTGTGCTCAGTTCTTCAGCACAGGAGACCCAGCTTGGTCTATAGCTTGCAGGGGCCATACCCCAGCTGATCAGCTGGAAGAATGGATGCATAAGAGAAGTGCAGTACCCATGACTGCTTGGTTTAATGTTTACTCCCCAAGGAAGCCAAACAAATCCTGTTTTCCCACTGCTAGCTTTCCTAGGGGAGAATATCACATACTGTATTTCAGAGGGCAGGGTGTGGGGGGGGTGGGGGGGGTGTG
>JAOEGS010006677.1:59748-86993 GCA_025447755.1 Corythornis vintsioides | reverse complement strand
CTTTGTTACCCCTTTGCTGCGTTACGGAGGGATAATTTTAAATGGTGGTTTTGGGGGGGGGGGGGGGGGGGGGGGGGGGGGGGGGTGTGTGTGCGAAATATTTTTAAAACAACAAAAACAAAATCAACAACCAACCAACCCATGACCTTCTGAAGTGATAATGAGGTGGTGTCTGCCCTATGACATACTGACTAGAGTACCCTTCTTTGTAAGCTGCTTTGAAGTGAATGGGGTCAAAGTCTGCTCTCTATGTTTTTCTTGTTCCTATTCCCACCATCAGCTCTGCAGTTTAGGCCTGCTTTCCTGGATTCTTCCAGTCAGCACCTTTTCTTGTACAAACAAGCTGGAAACACACAAAGAAAACCAACAAATCCATGCACACCCCTCCCAAACCACTCCTGTCATCCAAGCAGCTCTCAGCAACTCTTCTCCTCTCTGCTCTTCTTACCTTAAGATCCTTATTAAGGCCGATGACACAGGTCGGGGTGAACGCCAGTGACAAGAAGTGAGACAGGGGGAACCAGAACCAGAACTGGGTGAAGACAAGAACCCCCACCACGGAAGGCATGTGAGTATGTCCTGTCCTCGACTGCAGTGAAATAGTTACATTATGGCCACCTGAAAGAAATCAGAAATGAACAAATGCATTCCTGGGTACTCCACAGAGACAGCTGAAGAGATTCACCTCTAAAAGAGCTGCTTGTGAAAGGGGCTACACAGCAAAAGCCAGGCCATGGTGCTGTCAGCTTTCTCCTCTGGAACACCTCCCTCCTTTTCTGTGATCTCACCTTACACAGTAGAACAGATGAATAGCCTAACAACCAAACTGCTCTGTCTGCTAGACGGTTCCCAAACACTTCAGTGAATACAGCCCTTCCAAGCTCATTTTGCCAGGATACAACAAGGCAGAAGGCAGGGAGACGTGGAGGTGACGAAGGCAAACCTTTGTCATTAGCAGTTTTAAAACAGCATATAGATGATCCACAAGTCAAGAAACACAAAGAGGACAGTGCATATAAAGCAGTACATACAGAAACTTTTCCTTCTGTGGCTACTTCCATGAACTGTTGCTTATTCAGAAGAAATATGCCTGGGGTTTTATCCTACACCATCTCAGCAGAAAAAAATGTAAACAGCAGCAAGTTGCACAAGTTGCTTCTAGAGGTTATCAATCTAAGCAGCAAAGAGACAAGCTCCTGCAGTGTTTGCAGCAAAATTACATCTCTGCCAGACAACCAAGTCTTAGCTTTGTACTTGCAAAGCAGAAACCAAAACAACTGTGTATGTTGATGTAGTGCAGAAACATCCAGTTAGAAACTAAACTGAAAGATTGGGATTGCAGACAAAGGGAGAAAGTGTTAATTTGATCCTCGGGGTTCTGACAAACACAGTGAATTGAGTTGAAGGCACCAGACACATCCCTTACTGCTGACAAGACCAGGTGCAGGGAGGTTAACTTTCTTAAAATCTAAACACCTACTTGTTGCAAACTTAGGGCACTTTGTAGCTGAAAATCTCCAGCTGGAGTAGCATGAACAGCCACCTAACAGGGCCAGGCTGCAATGGAGCTGTCTTTGTTTTAAAGATAAGCAAAATTAATTTTTGCTGCCAAAACTAATGGAAATCCTGAATGACACAGTAATCTCATCTTAAGTATCTGTCAGAAGAGGCAGTGGGAGGATTCTGATGCTCTCCTGGAGGATACTCTGCATACATACTATCTCCTGGCTCTTCCTTTTGTTGTAGCAATAGATCTCCTGCTGTTTGACTTGAGAACTCCTTCCAGCTGCCTCACTGAAGAAAGGAAATTATACGGGCTCATCTTCTACTACTGCTAGGTCTGCTCTGCTTGGCATCATTTTCTCTGATGTCACTCTCTCACCCTTACCACAGCATCAAAAAGGGACTGCCTGAAGCCCTGTGCTATCTGTGAACATGACAAACACTGCACAACTCAAATTTCTGGCTTTTGAGGAGAAAAATCTTTATTTGGAACTTTTCTTCACTGCATCACTGTTTAATGGCCAGGTCTGTAATCCACAGATATTCTGAACAACACAAGCAGCTTAATTCACCTCTATCAAACTTCTGGACTTCAATTCTCAGAATTTATTTTAACCTTTAGAATTCTATTATCCAATCTCTGGAATTTCCTGGATGAGTAACAGATTTCATATTCAAAAGATGCTGTCATGCTACTTTTTCTGCTATTTTACACCCACACACAGCCCATCCTCACTCTTAGGGTTTTGCAAGGAGCAGGAAAGGTGGGGAGACATGATTGCACAACTGTGATTTATCTTCATGATTGTATCAGCCCTGAGAGCCTCTAAGGGAACACTTCCCAGATCTTTGGCTGGATGGATGAAAGCTAGGACATGATGCCTGGAACAAAAATGCAAAAAACACAATAAAAAAAATTTAGGGTAGCACTCTAAGAACTCACACTGCCACTGTTGCAAGGTTTGCTGCAATTCAAGTGACTGTTCCAAAAGCTATGAGGATTTCCTGGCTCAAGTTTAATGTCTGTTAACAAGAGGAAGAGTGCAGCAAGGAGATGCAGATGATTTATGTACTTTGATGAACTCTGAGTTGGCATAGTAGCACTTGGTAGTACTCTGGCCGTGTAGCCCAAGAAAACACACCAGCTTTGTGGGCCTTGGAATGAAGTTTCTAACCCTGGCATCCCACTTCCAAGCAGTATCACACAGTTTATTTCCCTATCAGCAAAGACTTAACAATCTGCTTCATCTATGTGGTGAACAAAGACAGCCTGAACTGTTAGCAGCAGCAAAGTCAAAATCTCACAGGACCAGCCATCAAAACCCTGGCAAAATTGATTTCAGCATCTGCCAGGCAAACACAAAGTAGTTCTAATCTAACAGACAAAAACAGTAGCACAGGATAATGGCTTTTTCCCCTCATAACCAGAGAGTTAGACTGAGCTTTCCGTGAAGATCTCATGAACAGACAGGAGATAGGTAGGAAACAGTAGCATCAAGTTCAACACATGGGACAGCAGACCTCATACATCACAGTTTATTTTTCTTGTGCTGAAGTCTTAAACATCCAAAACATAACACATCAAGCAAGTGTGTATTTGGAAAGAGAGCAGTGAGGAGCTAGGCAGCTTTTCCCTCTGTAATTCAGATGACACTTTCTTTTTCATCACTCATTACAGATGTCTTCTAACTGTGGAAAATGCACTATGTTCACCATCAGGCTGTCAGCTTCTTTGGCCTCTGTCTGCACTGCCCAGTCTTACACTCTGTCCCTAACGCGTTGCACTGCTGACCCCACCCAAAGTTTCCTAAATATCAAGAAAAGGATTTTCCAGATATACTACACAGGTACTGTGTAGTCACAGAATGTTAGGGGTTGGAAGGGACCTAGAAGATCATCTAGCCCAACCCCCCTGCCAGAGCAGGATCACCTAGGCCAAGTTACCCAGGAACGCATCCAGATGGGTCTTGAATGTCTCCAGAGAAGGAGACTCCACAACCTCCCTGGGCAGCCCGTTCCAGAGCTCTGTCACCCTCAATGTGAAAAAGATTTTCCTTGTGTTTACCCTAAACCTCTTGTGCTCCAACTTACTCCAATTTCCTCTTACACTAACATTGAATTACATTGAGAAGTCTGTCTCCGTCCTCCCTACACTCGCCCTTAACATATTTGTAGACATTGATGAGGTTCCCCCTCAGTCTCCTCCAGGCTGAAGAGCCACTCTTCCTTTTTTTCTTACTGATTGAAAAATGTGGCATTAGGAACCAGTGAATAGTAGTTTTGAAGCAGGTAAAGTGCTGACATCTAATTAGATCAGTATATCCTTTTTGTAACTCACATTTACAAACACATACTCCAGAAAATAGAGCATACTTGACATTAATCTTGCAAAGAACAAAAAGGGAGTTATCAGCCTGGAACAGGTTTGTATATGAAGGGGAGTGTTACAAAAGTTTAGAGATTCAAGGGGGGAAACCTTTAAATTTAGAGTGTCTATGGTTTTTCTTATTTAATTAAAGAAGTAAAAATGTAGGTACTAGGGCCTAAGAATCAGACTATGATCAAATTCTTCATTTTCACTTTGGTGCTCCCAAGGTACCCTGATCCTTCCATGAAACCACCAGTCTAATGACTGCCTCATCGTTAGAGAAAAAAACCACCTCCAATGCATCATTTCCCAGTTGCACACTGGAAATCTTGCACTTTTAATCAAAGCCTGTCATTAGAAGAGAATTATACCTTTCTCCTTCCTCCACAAAAAAACAACCCCAAAAAAAAAAAACCAAACAAAAAAACCCAAAAACCCAACCCAAACTCAATTGCTCCAACTGTGGCAGATGACACAAAGAACATTTTCCTCCTGGTAGGGATAATTAAATTCTATAGCTCATTGTTTCAGATAAGCTTTTGTAGTTGTATGGGAGAGATAAAAAGAATTTATTATTTTAAGAGGCTCTAATGAAAGTGGCAATAGGTTAAGAAAGGGTAGTTCACAGCCTTCCCCCAGCTGCTCAGCAAGAAATAAAGAGGTTAAAGTTGGCACAAATTCACATGTAGCTTATTAAAATTGGATGCTTCTGGTTTCCAAGTCATTATAAAATATATGAGTGACAGAGGAAGCAAATAAGGTTTTAGCTGCATTTTTATGATTTAATCTTAAAGGTTGGAATTCAAAGCAGGTCTGTACTGCTGAGAGAAAAATCTCCGAGCCAGCTGGGCTCTGGCTTCCCAGCAACAGTGTGAGTATGGGAATGACCAAAATTATTCTAACAGTCTTGTGCCAAGAATATTTCTCAGTCTGAGCTCCAGGAGGAGTATCCAGGAGGCAAGGAAGATAAAGAAGGTAGTTTCTATTGCTTTCTTCTCTGAGTAGACTGAGTCCTAAGAGCACAGAGCAGCCTGACTGCCACATGCTCACCCAGAAAAGGGCTTTAAGCACACTTCCATACAGAAAGGTGCAGGCAGAGCTAAGCTTCCCCAGCACCACATAGCTTAGAGATGTAGTAACTTCACACAGACACTGTGTAACCACAGTGTAAGGTGCTGTGCTTAAGTGATTGCCAGAGACAGGGACATGAGACTCTTGCTGATGTAACTTCAGGACTAACCTTGATCTCACATTACTGGGAACAACAGTTTGTTTGTACCCACCAGAAGGAAAAAGGTGGATGGTAACCACAAAAAAACTAAATAGGAAAACTGGGCACTTGCAGTTGGACAGGGGGTGCTATTGACACACAGGACACTGCTTAAGTCTGAACTCCAGCAGAAGGAAAAATTAAAACCAAAACAGTCTGTCCTCTTTGTTTACAGAAACCTTCCTTAATAGGCCCTGCAATTCTGCCCTTGTGAAATGCTCAAGCTACTCCTGACTCAACATTTAGTCACTAACAGTCAGGAGATGATCAACATACATTTCTACACTAGAAAATGGTATAGTCTGTGAACTGAGTCTTCAGGTTAACACTAATGCAATGAAACATGATTCCCTCCTTATGAAACACCTCTCAATAATCACGAAAGAGGCAAAACCTAGTTATTAGAAATGTATTTAATATGTATACTTTTTTTTTTAATGGTTATGTCAGGTTTTAACAGAAAGCAGAATATGCTTGGATACTACAAAATATGATTGGATACTACACTGTTTTGAAATTTCTGGAGCAGAAGTTTTCTTAGAAAATTAAAGCAGCAATTTATCATGCCATAAATCAACATTCAGAGTGACAAAACAGGCTTAGAGCAAAAAGATCATATTTGTCCAGACTTTGGACATGATTTCTGCCCCAATAACTGGGTTAAATCTCTCCTAACAGAAGTATGGTGATAGAAGCTGAAACTCAAAACAGGTTATTTCTTTCATTACCTAAAATGACTTGAAATTTCAGCTTTCTTACTACTGTTACACGAGAGGCATAAAGCCAGCACCTCATCTCCCAAATTAAATTTGCAGTTACAGCTATTATAGCCAAACAATTTAAGAGATTTTGACTGCATTAAATGTTTGGGGAATTACCTGCATCCAGAACGCCTTGTGCCAGGATTGCTCCGAACTTTGCCATAACATCATCATGCTTATCATTGATCACTTTGGAATAGAGCTGTCTGAACTGGCTGACCTGGATTAAAGAAAAAAAAAGAGATATTATAAAACTGACAGCATGAGCCAAATATTACATGTTTAATGGAAGCATATTGGATTTTTTCATCGTAGGATGACATCTGTATTTTCAACAGCTTTACTCGGTGGTCTTACAAGTTATCCCACTAGTAATTGCCTATATATATATATTTCAAAATAGGATGGATATGCATTTCCACACCACATTTGGCCTTACAGGAATAGCTTGAGAATCTCTGGAATGTCAATTGAATAGAAGACCAATTGAGTCTGCAGCAAGAACCTCTACAGATATCCTTAGGTGCATGACACAGCACTTGATTAAATTTCCTCCGATTCCTACTGTTGAAAATCTCAAGCCTATTCTGTTTTTCCTGACCAATGTTTTTGCAGTACTGATAATGCTCTCATGATGGGTCATCAGCAAATTTTGCTACCACACCCATACCTTTTAAGTGAAAATCATTAATAAAAATAATTAATAAAGTAACAGTTTACGCCATGGTATGTTCATCACAGTATCTTAAGCACACATCAGTAAGGGAAAATGCTAAATCTTTGCTTATGTTATTGTCATTGCTTCAAACAGCTGCTTCACCTTTCACTGGTTCACTAAGTGTTGAATAGGCAGAACAGTATCATATACAGTAATATCTAAAGCTTCATCCCAAATGCATAACTACTGTCTTAATATATAACTGAATCAACATCACAGCTCAAGTAATTTTTATAGCTGAAAAAACAGACTAAATAATCCCAATCTGCAACCCAATCAAAACCTGAGAAGCTGTATCCCATCCACTGCATAACTTTAATACTTTGTCTCTAAATTAATCTGAAGACAGCTATCCATGTAACTTCCCCCCACATTTTCATACTAAGCCTTCATTTGACATGCCCAAAAACAAAGGAGGCTCCTTCTTGAAGAAGTTTCTCTCCACTACTGGTCTACTTCATTGCTGGTATGCCAAGACCTCTTCCTACACCTGCAGCCACAGATGAGAAGATAAACTTCTAGCTCAAGGCTGTAGCACAGTCACCAGAGACACAGAGCAGTTCCCAGAATTGAAAGGGCAGTTTAATTTTCCAAGTATAAAAACCTAACACTAGATTACACACCCCACACCCCCCCCAGCCACTCTTCACATCCAAAGAGTATGTGCCTCTCCAGGGACATCAGTGACATTTGCTCAGTGACAAGCATCTGAAGGAAGGTCCCACCTTTCCAGCTGTGAAATACACTCAGTGTCTGCTGCAGGCAAAGTGGCCAAGCTTCACCACCACCACTATGAAGGTTCTCTTGCACTCTGATGCTCCCAGTGCTCAATTGTACCAGTGAAAGAGGCCTAAACACTATGACACTTAGGAGGTCATAAAAGCACCCAGCAAATCATCATTACTCCATCCATGCAGGACACAACAAGCTACAGAGCTGTGCTAAGGGTAGGCAGCACTGAGCACCAGGAGCAGCCTTCAGGCATCACTCCTAACACGTGTTCTGTCTTGGGGGAGCACTGGGGAATCTTCAAGCACTTACAGAGTTTTCACACTTGTGAAAAAACCAACCGCTTGTGTAAATGAGTCAGTGACATGAGAACTGTGCTGGGAATAACTTTTCATTAAACTGGGATTCATCAAGGTATGAAAACAACAAAAGATCAGAACAGAATGAAGAGCTGACTGAGGGGATAAATCAAACTGCAGGGGATAAATCAAACTCAGCAAAACATGAGATCAGATTTCCCCAGTAAAAGCACATCAGAGCCACAAGGTAACCCTGCAGCCGAGGTAACGCCAGCAATAAATTTCACATGTGAATTTTTCACCAGAGGCAATAAGAAGTTGAGACTTTGCCTTGGAGAGATTCTTTCCAATGTCTGGAATGGAAAGAAGGCAGAGGTTGCTTCTTATCCACAAACATTATACCCAAAAGCCACAGTGCAGCCCAGCAGCCCTGCACACAGTGAATGCTTTGGATAAAGAGCACAACTGCAAAATAGTTCTCGATGTACATCAACTCATCACACCACTTAAACCACTCCTGTCCTAACAGAACAGACACTCTCTGGTCCATACCTTTCCTGCCTTTGCTCTTGGAGCCGCTGACCCAGCTGTATTACTTGTAGAGCTGGAGATATTTATTAAACCCAACAGAGGAAAATCAGCAGCTTTTTCAAATTTTTCAGCCTAAGTCAGTCCAACAATTTGTGTGCTAATATTAGTTCTCTGTTCACTCTGTTCTCTGTTCCTTGCATTAAAAAGTTTTTAGTTACGAGTTCTGTCCCCAAAAGGACATGATTTAAATTTCCTTGCATTTATTAAAGCTAAGAAAAAGGAGCAATGTCTATTCTCAGGGCAGCCACACAGGGAAACATATGGCAGGGACATACTGCACATACAATACAGATTTATTCTGGATATAGTGACCAAACTCTGGTCTTGCTTCACTCCATTTATTTTTTTTTATGCTTTCCTGATTTTTATCTATAAAAGCTTACACTGAGGTTTACATCTTAAATACAAATGGTTTGTTTCTTATGCCTGACCTCTTGTACACTGGAAGAATACCTTAGTTTGCATTTGCAAGCTGGAGCAGGGCCTCATGCAGTGTTAAGGGCAATCACATGCAGGCAAGGGGAATCAGAGCCTTCAGATATTAATTGGGATAGAAGCAAGATGTGACACCAATCCTTTGGGTGAGCCAAGTGGTAGGGTTCCAGTGCTTCTGTTTAGGGCACATCATTCCCATAACTCTGGGCTTAGCTTCTGTGTTTGGAATATTTATACAGAAGAATGTTGCAAAGCTTGTTTGGAGGACTGTAATCTGGAATTTACACCATAGTCAAATCTTCAGGGAACAAAACCCTGGGTGAAGTGAGAAGACATTCAGCAGAATTGCCAACGTTTACACTGGTGTCTGCAGTACCTGGACCAGAGCAGCACCTGAGACCAGAGGGCAGGAACACCTCACTCAGGAGAGGCAAGGCAGGGCTGACACGTCCACCTGTCCTGGTCATGGTGTGCTGCCCCTGGGAGCATCCTTTCCCTAAAAGGCTTTCCACAGCTCTACTCATATGGACACACAGATGAGCTACACACCCAGAAGCCACCAGCAGTGGCAGAAGGGCACGGTGTAGGGCACTGAGCTAACCAGGACACCGACAGCTGCAAGGGACCAGGGGACAGAAACCTGTCTGCCTTACCTGTGCCACCTCTTCAGGTCACAGCAGGGAATCATCTGAGAGAAGGTGTTCAACAAACATTGGATAAAAAATAGTCCTTATATCCTCCACTTACATAAAGTACAAAAGAGCATTCATTCTGTTTTCAGATAAATTCTCCATACCAGTGCATTGTGAGACATAGACCACTGCCACCTCTGGAAGATGTAATGAGCAAGCATGCCCTTCCCAAAGTTTTACTTCAACATCAGTAGAAGCAAAGCTATTCTATGAAAGGGTAGGAGACCACCACCCCACCTGGCCCGAGGGACCAGGCAAACCCAGCCTGAAAAACTGACTCAAATACACAGCAGGCTTGCATGCTTATTCAGGCTGTTCCTGTAAAGCAAATGCTTCACAGGAATGGGATTTTTGACTAAACTGGGTCCCAGCTGAAAACCTTCCTTGCTGCTGGGGAAAGCCTGCTAGGGGCAGCTTTAGCTGTAGAGGTTCCTGAAGGTATCGTCCTCATGGGGAGCCATTGCTCCATCTCTCTAGAGAAAGCAAGGGTGGTACAGCAGCTCAGTTCTGCCTTTGCTGCTGGGGTGGGCATTCACCTCCTACACAACAGAGCAAGATGGCAGCAGACAGTAATTTCTTAGGCTGTTGAAGTAAAATCTCTGGCAGAGTCTAATAGTGCCCTTTAATCTGCTACTATTTTTCCTTCAAACCACAGCAACAAGCACATCTCAAATGGCTGAATAGGTTTATTTAATATGTTGTGAAACCCACAAGCTCTGTTTCTCCCTTGAAATCTCAAAGCACTTTAAAATTTTATAGCATTTGGAAATGCTATCAAGCAATTTATTTGGGCAGCTTCCAGAAGGAACACTAAACTGTCGGCAGTGACTCATTTAATCTTTCCTAACAATACACACAGCCCATTCTGATAATTAGTGCTGACCAGAATGACTTGCCACTGATTTTAAATTAAGCCAAATTCGGAACCTTGGAGACACTGAGGAAACAACACAGGCCTGAGAATGCTACAGCACCATTTCCTACCACAAACCCGAGGGGCTGTCAATTATCAGGTTGTTTACCACTTCTCCCTCCACCAGTCAACAGGCAGGCACAGGAAGCCCATGAGAATGTTCAGAGTAAGACTTAATCACAGTCAGCTAAAAGAAACAGTGACAGATGATGTGCATGATGCTTTCTGCAAATGCAAGTTCTGAAGAACAGAAGTATTTAGGAATTTGTTTTTAATAAAGCAGATTTCAAACTGTTTGCATGCTCTGCCTATGCTCTTCCAAAGGGTAAGTTGCTCTGCATACACTTGCTCTCTTGAAAGAGCACACAGTATGCAGAGGCATTGCACAGCAGCAGGTTTACATGAAGGAATGTGAAAGTGCTACTAGAATATAGCAAAAATAATCCTTGCTCTGGTGAGACCCAGCATTTAATCTTAATGGGGGAAAGAAAAAACAACAAAAAAGAGTAATCTGGCCCTGGTTTCTTCACAGCATTTTAAAGATAATAGGCCAAGATGATCAAAGGAAGATGGAGAGAAAGACTTGACCTTGCTCATTTGATCTTCTCATTTTGCCAAGATGACTACTCTAACACAAAACCAGGAAAAGTCAATTCAATTTGAGATGTTAGACATGTAGTTTGTCTCCAAAATTGCCATCTTAATTGCCCTGCAGTTCACAAATACATAATGAAGTTGTCATTGATTTCTGTTACAATGATCTCACCACATGTATAATTTAGGATTCCATTTCACAAAATAAACTTGTTATTGTTCTATATCCTGCACTAATATGGCTCTTAAATATACCAACAGCAGTCAGGAAGAACCACACCGGCTGCACATGGAGAAATTATGTTTCAACTCCAAAGGGGCCAAATCAAGTTTACCCAAGATTTGGTGGACCCCTTTTGGCACTGAAGCAACTTGCAAGTTCAAGGAAACTCCATATATTGACAATTCTCAATTCTAATTTAAACCCTTAAAGTTATTTAAATAAAGAGTAAGCACAACAAAAAGGAAGACAAATACAAAGGGCAGAGAACAGCAAAGGTGATTCAAATGCACGTGGCTCTCAACAAACATGGTTTCTTTTACACCAAAAATATTTGATTCTTAAAAATCTGTTTGTACCTGGCATTTCAGCATTGCAATGTTCAGCTCTCAAAACTCTGAAACAGTTTTATTCCTGAAAAAACTCTATTCAAGGAAGATTGATTGTTACCATCTTCACCCTAAATTATCACCAGAGAATTTAAAGTCCTTCCAACTCAAGATCAAAAATGAGACGTTCACAAAAAAATAAAATAAAATTTAAAAATCCCAGGACATACAGAACTGAAAAGTAATGACCGGAAGGTGGTCAGAGCTTACATCACAGTCTCTGTTAAAATCACCATCTCTCGCATACAAAAGCATCACAAAGTACTGAGCAGCAGTCAGATGATACTACGTAAAATTTAGCTTCTCTGTGGCCCCATCAAGACCACAAGTACAACTTGTGGGATATTAAACCCATCATGTTCCTCTCACTGGCTGCTTTTCCAGCAATGCAAACACTCACATCAAGTTAGACACTTTGGCACACAGTACATTCAGCAATCTAATCAGATCAAAGTTATGTTTCTTAAATCCAAAAAAGGCAAGTTTTCCAAAGTCGACCCTTACGCATCAGAGTAAGAAAAAATGTTTCTTCTGACTGGCAGAGTGCTCAAAAAATTTTTCACATGGATAATAAATAACATAATTGGAAGCATATTCCCCAAAATATTTGTTTTACTTTTGAGCAAGAAACTACGATGGTTATAACGAACTTTTGAGGTGTTCAAACCTTAATATTTATCTAATCTGTGTTTAGATCCTAAATTATCAGACTATTTCAAGCTTTATTTATTAGTTTATAATCTGCAGGGGTCTGTTTTGCTTGTTTTTTAATATCTGCCATGCTTCTATGACCGAGTAATGAATTGTCTTCTGTATCTACACTATGTATCACTGCACAACTTTTGGCTCAAACAAGGCTCTGGCAAAAAAACTTTTTCATTTCCTCTCCCTGGTTTTGAACAAGGCACTGAACCCCAAACTACACACCTTATCATGTATTTGCTAGCCAACTATTTTAATCACCCATTTAACAAGCCTAGGTATTGAAAACCTCTGAAATCAAGATTATCAGGCCTTTTTGGGAAAAAGATCTGCCTTATTACACATCTCAAATAAGTTTTCTATTTTTACTAGCTGTTTTCCTGTCTGCAGTCTTCTATAGAACACACAGACTCTTTCACCTATCATCTCAAAAGGACTGAAATTCCAATAGACAGACTCATCAAGTAATCCACAACAGTCATGGATGCCTGACTGATTCACAGCAGTCTGCAATTCCCATCCCAAAAGGATTAGGGTGCTATGAAAACTAAAGTTAATTATTTGTATAATGTAAGAAAGTACCATCCTTATTTCTTTCAGATGAGAAACAGGCACAGGAGAGCTATACAACTTGCTCAACATTAGAAGAGGTCAGAATGATTAAACCCAACCTCCTATATTGAAGGTTGTCACTCCAAGCACCTGATGGAGGAAGTAACAGTAAAAACAAGTAGTTTATCTTTCCATAGAAAGATAGTTTGGCTTCATATTACAGAGACTTTGTTTCTTGAAACATGAGGGGATCCAACATAACCCTAGTGTTCTCCACTGGCTTATTCAGTTCAACTATGATTCTGATAATATAAACAACACTCCCAGATTCTGGTCAGTGAAAACTAACTAGATTTTTTTTTTTTTTTTTTTTGCATATTTCAAAGGAATAAACTGTCTGCCATCAAATTTTCATGTTCCGTGACTTGGAAACACCCAAACACCTGTATTTGTAAATTTCTTTCACTGACTTTCCCAAGTAAAATTTTCCACTGGTCAAAGAATTTTTTTTTCTTTCCTTCTCCCCTTCCAAACTCAGTAAAAAGCATCTATCTTTATCACAGTTCAATTTCTAAAATGACATCAATAAATGCAACTCATATGACAGATGAGTAGCAAAGTACCAGCCACTGCTCTGCCTCAGCAATCACCAGAGCAGATGAAACGTAGGAACCTCAGAGCTTCTATTAATGTAGACTTTTAGTCTGTACAAATGTTTGCATATCATCATCTGTCATATGTTCACAGGGCAAACTATTTTTAAAAGCTAAACACAGCATGTGCAATCCTATTGCCTTCTGAGCAGAAAGAAAAACTCCATTAAAACAAACAAAAAAAAAAATGAAGCTGCTATAAAGCCAATAAGCCAGTCCTGACAGCAGAAGCTGTTTCACCTAAGAAGCTACAGGACGAGTTACAAAAGAAACATGGCTGTAACAGCACTTCCCTGTGAGGTCACCACATCCCAAACTAAGCATATTATCATCAAAACCATCTTTTTTTACTAAATATTGGTCTTCGGAAATCATGAGCATATAGGCTTCTGTGCATGTTAGTGGAAGACAGTCACTTTCATACCAACACAAGATGCTTTTGGACCTTTCAAGAAGGAACATTTCTTCGTGTAACACCTACAGTTAAAACATCTTCAACACTCAGGTACGTTTGGACCAGTGTGTGTCAGTCCCCCATTCACCAGTGCTTTGGCATCCAAGACCCTTCTTCTACCCACCAAGCTGGTATGTAGAGTATGTTACATTACCTTTGGGCAGGTAATCTCAGTCTGCTGGATCATGATAAGGGCAGATGCAATCAGAGCTCCTTGACGTACATAGTTCACAGGATCATTTGTCATTGGCTCAAGCAAATTAATTGCTTCCTAAAAACACCCAAACAAAAAGAAATAAGCTGTTACAAAGTTAATACTGTAATTTTCAGTATCCCAGGGTTCAGTACTCTAATGAAAAGTTATCAGATTGATACCAGATGCATCTGTTAATATATTTTGCCTCTTCTTGCTTAATGATGCAGAAATCTGTATTTCTGTGGACTTTAATCTAAAAATCAGGAAGAAAAAAAAAACCCCACAACACAAAAAACAAGTGATGGATGGAACAAGATCTCCCTACAGAAATAGGGCAACAGATAAACAGTTGTAAGCAATAGATTAATTCATCACATAACTACTGACATGACTTAAATAGTACACATAAGTTATTCTTACACTTCCTTTGCTATTCTTCCCAACAAAATATATCAGTGTTACCTTAATTTTCTGTGTAAAAAACAGGGAACCAGAGTTATCAAACAACATGTTAGAGATTAGAAAATGAGATGGTAGAGCAACTCAGGTCCCAGATTCTTGGCCTTACACTTTGTAACCAGTAACATTTGGCATAATGTAATGGGTTTGTTTCAAACCTACATCAAGTGGGGCTGCCTCTGAGTAGCCCCGAAATCTAGGTTTGTAAAACATTTCAAAATCCTCTGCTGCTGCTTCAAATTCAACATCTTTCCTGCTAAGCACAACAGGAACTAGATCCACTGTGATCTATCAATAAGCATTCCTTTCAGTGCAATCATTGATTACAAATAGCTATTAAGACAGACTATTGTAATAAATGCTGCTTAGACGTACCCAAGGCCAGAGTGGACAATCTTTAGACATGCCAGACTAAATCATCTCTTTATACACATTTTTTCATCTCCATTTAGAGTTCTGCCACTTTGCAAGCCCTGACTTAAATACACATAGAATTGTTACAGACACAAATTACACAGGAAAACTGAACTCATCTAAACTTGCTGCTACCAAAGTGAGATCCCTCTCCTTCCTTGGTTTTCCTTCAGCTGTCCAGTCCCTCCTCTTTCCCTGTGCTAGCTGCAGCACTTATCTCTCAGTGAGATGTCCAGCTCAATAATTCAACAGAGAACTGTTCCCCTTTTTGTTGTTGAAATCTGGGTCCACTTTTGTGTGTTTGTGTCTGAATCAGCTCATTAGGGAGCTGGACATGAGACAGAGCAAAAGAAGGTAGGAGGGACCAAGGCTACTTGTTTCAACAGCAGCAGCAAGTTGTTAGTGGGCTCAGCCAGCCTTCAGCAATCACCCTCTTCAGATGTAGGCAGAATAACCCCAAGACAGCAGTTTGCACAGCCATGGGCTGCACAGATCAATTTTGTCTGTAGCAAAATAGGTTTTCTAAAAGCACTCTGAAATGGCATGTAAAGCAAGCTGTTAGATACTCTTTGGAACAGAAGAGATAACAGACATCCAGCCTAAGAAGCTCAGAGCTCTTTTGAGCTATTATGTGACCTTCTGATTACAGAAGTCAGACAGAATCACTTGGCAATCCCTTCTGCAGAGCTCTCCTTTCCACACTTAAACCGAGGACATGAGCAAATGCAGCTGAGTGCATGAGTCTCCCAGAGAACACCCCTCTCAGTGTTACTTCTGTCAGGGTGAGGCTTTTGAAAACAAGCTGATTTTACATAAACCACCATTTCTAAGAACCACTTCTACAATATATCTTCACTTAGACTGCCTTTGCCAACTGACTTGCCTTGGAGCTGTGCTTCCCTACCTTCTCCACTCATTCATTCCTCAGTATACATTCAATGCCACATATGGAGCATCCACTATGACAAAAAGCTGAACTTTCCAGTTTCCAAAGCTGAATATATTTGCACCCTCAAAACCTACTATTATGACCTCTGAAAGACATGTCTGCATGTAATCAAATGGTTTAGGTCTTTATCACACAATGTATCTGGAAATAAAACAGCCTTTTTTTGTGTGACTAAAAGAATTTCCACTTAAATCAACTTGTCAAGTGTAGCTGATTAAAAATAATTAGCTCCTTGATTCCACCTTCCTCCTCTTGAGAATAAAGCAATCTGAATAAAAATAGGACTTTCAGTTTGCTTTAAGGTCTGCATGCTGCTTGAGATACTGAAGACAGCAGTAAGCTCTCTGTGCATTTCACAACACAAGTAACATGCAGGGGAGTGATCCCTTGCAAGAGCCACAGATCAAGTGTTCAATACTAATAGCTGAGGAAGGGATGATACAGGTGTGAGATTTATCAAAAACTTGTAGCATGAAATGTTACTTCCACATGGACAGTCTGTACTGTTTTGAACTGTGCTACAGTGCCAGTATGGATTATACACCCATGTGGGTGAAGGAGAGGGAGCTTAGCCCCAAGTTTATTTGATGCTGGTCCCAATGAATGCTCACATCCCACAGAAGTGGGAATCCTTCTATACTAAAAGGTCCCTGCTACAGTCTGTTAGAACTATCCTTAACTGACACTTAGAAAGTGAGAATAAAATTTACTGGCTGTGAACTACACACCTGAAATCACAGCAAGTTTCATTAAATTTCACTGCACTGTGCTTTACTACATGGAACTTCCATGAATTATGTATCACAAGAAAGAAGAAAGAAACCAGAAGTTATACAAAGCATATGTTGTCTTCCTGTCACTGGCACCCCCTTATTCCCCCTAAAGCAATCTGCAACTGATTAGCTCCAAAGGCAAAGGATTATTGATTCTGGAGTCATGAACATCCATTTAAAGCTCAGTGGCAACTTGACAGTAAGAAAGCTCTATGAAAAGTTTTGAAGACAAAATTCCAAGATTGTGGCAATAATGTATAAACACTTCCTTCTACTTTATTCTGTACAAGCAGGAAAAGAATCTGTACGCCCAGGACAGTTAAAGAGTTTACAGAAGCACTGCTGCACTCCAGCTGGCTGGCAGTGTTCACGTGCAAGACATCTGACCCGTGTGTGTGTGTGTGTGCAACATTTTCAACACATGTCTCTGGCAGAAGAAACACTGTTGGCAACAGCTGGTTCTGGTCCTCACCTTGTTTCCAGTGCCCGCACAGCAGATCCCCAGAGCCATGGCAGCCCCATAACGCACATGGGGATTGTAGCTCTCTGACAGCAAAGAAACTACACTTGGGCACTGCTCAGGAGTCCTGAAGAAAAAAAAAAAAATTATTATTATTAGTTTTCAAAGATGTAAACTTTACTCTGTAATTTCAGGAAAACTTGAAATTGTCATTGCATATTGTATGTTTTGCATTGCTCAAAATGTAACCAGAGTGGTGGAACAAATGGACTAAGAGAAGAACGAAGAAGTGCACAATTGAATAAGCTTTCTTGCAGGTATCACTGAAGATATTACACCCAGTTCCCACTACTAAAATCTTTCTTTTTAGTGAGTGTTTTCTGCTTTTAAAAGATTACCCAGAAGAATGACATTTGAGATCGAGGCCTTTATCTCTAGAAATCATGCTGTTGTGACACACTTTCAACCAGCAGAACCATGAGACACACAGTACTAAATCTCCCACCAGCAGACACAAAACCCAACTCCATATTCAATCAATTTTCAAGGCCACTGGGTCCCAAACTCCCTTTTGCAATCATTGCTTCTGCCAATTCCTCTTCACCCCCACCTACTGCTGTAAATCAAAGCATGTGAGGAAATGCTCCAACAACTCACACTTCCCATCAGTTTATCAGCAATATCTACTGCGGCCACCTTAACAGTATCACACTGTGATGTTGCTGTCCTTTAAGAGATCTGAAATGAGTATGCGCTCCACATCTCACCAGCTGGGAACCAGTGTCCTGATGGTCATTACAGCAACAGACCTTCTAGCCAAGTGCTGGGGGAGATTAATGGGAAACCTTGATTTCCTACAGCAAATACATGTTGCTAATGCAAACAGTCTTGAATATTTCTGAAGCAGGGCAGAACTCACTCTCAGTGTGGACGTATTAATTTCCTGCCTGTCTTTATAGTCACCTTTATCACTCCACTAATTCTCATGTCTTACAAACCACTTCATAGTATCGTGAACTGAGAATTTCAGCACTTCTAATGCAGCAAAGGCAAAATTGCTTGTAAAATAAGCACCTCTGCATCAGACAAGTCTGTATT
This sequence comes from Corythornis vintsioides, assembly GCA_025447755.1. Lineage (NCBI taxonomy): Eukaryota > Metazoa > Chordata > Aves > Coraciiformes > Alcedinidae > Corythornis > Corythornis vintsioides. The sequence continues at coordinate 68,801 of JAOEGS010006677.1, read as the reverse complement.
CTGAACTCATAGCCATTTCAAGCACATCCATCACAAATAATGTGTTAAATTTACCCAATTTCATGACACCACGAATACAAGAGTGCTTCAGGAATGCAGTTGGCAAGCACATGCTCATAAAAGCGAAATATGGGAAACTATAAATTGCAAGTGATTTAATTATGTCTGTTTTCAAAGTGCATATCATCTGGTTATACACTGCATCTCGCAGCTCAGCGAGATTTACTCACATTTACAATCCTAAAAGCAGTACTGCAAGCCATTTATGTTGACTATAAAATTATTTCAGACTGAAATGTACATAGAAAGAGCCAAGAACACCTCAGTTTTAGCTTCCCTTTTAATGTTTTCTATAATGAAAGAGGGAGGCTGGGGGGTGGCAGCAGTACCTGCTCTACACAGGAATTGCATCATTGTGTAGGATTGTTAAGTGTTTGTCAAAGCACTCAACCCAAAAGGCAGAAAACCCACTATAAAACTAATGCAGGAGCATAGTCTATTTAAACAAATACATGAATCCTAGAAACCAGAAGTAAAAAAGAGATTAAGCAATAATCTAGGTAATTCTCTTCTTTCATTGTGACTGGGGACAGAAGACATATCATATAACCACACTCTCATAATTCAGTTATATTCTACATATTAAACTAGTTATGTTCTACCCTAGCTATTAGCTCTTCCCATTTCAACACTCTTCCATAGTCTCCTCTGATAACTGCTCCTGAACTCTTCACACTCCTCCCTCCTGCTCCAGTTGACTGCAGACAGCACCAGCACACAGGCTCCAGTCCTACTCCAGCATGGCTGAAGGCACCTGAAGGCATCCAGGTTTCAGAGGCTACTCAACCCCTCAGCAGTACTGGCAGTAAGTACCACATCTCCTACCTCACTCCTGCTCCCAGCAGTTTGAGTTTTCCCAAAGCACCCACATAGGGAAAGAATCCCACCTACCACCAACCACCACCTCACCGAAAGGCTTCCGCTGAACATCAGCAGAAAAAAAGAAGCCAAATCCAAATCAACCCAATAAAGAAAAAAGGAGCAAACACAAAGCTGCTGGAAACTGCTGCCTCTAAGGTGCAGCTGTGATGAGAAATGCTAAGAAACAGAAGCAAGCTGGGAAACTGAATGATTCTGTCCTGCAAACAAGCAGAAGTGAAGGCTGTAAACTACCCGACAGTCACTTGCTCCAGTAACAGCCTGGATGCTGACAAGTTGGGTTTTTTTCAAATGAGCTGATACAGAGACCAGGAGCCACAAATCCCATAATAAATGAGCCCAAGAACAGAAGACTTCAGCTCCTGCACAAAGACAACACCTTTGTGTTTGCTTTACTTCAGCAAATGTTAAACAGGCAGATTTTGAGCTAAAGAAGAAAAAAGCAAGAATCTTCTGGCAAAGATGTAATTATGCACTTTGAAGCATTAATCATTAAATTCTTGTTCAGAAAGCCAATTTTATAGAATCATTAACTTGGACATATCTTTATGTCTGCAGGTACAGAAGTTCCAACAGTTTTTAATATAAAATCAGGATTAATGTACTGTAATTGATAATGGCAATCTCAGCCAGATTTACATTATTTGTGGTCATTATTATAAATGCTGTTTCTCAAATCTATCCATAAAATGGCCAAAAATTTTAAGAGTTAAAGCTACTTAATGAGTACCAGCACTTTACTGAGGTTAAAACAGTCTTCTCAAACCTGCAAGCTTAAAAAGCATCTTCCCACATAACAGAGAACTAGAAGGCAGAACAAGAAGTGGGCTGAGGAAGCCAAAGAGCCTTATAAAAATGCTTATCAGCGGAAAAGGACTTCAGTACACCAGAGCACAGCTGGCACTGATGCTTAAGCAGAAACATTTGCCAAGATGCTTTACCAAGACCTACAGGCTTGTCAAAGGTCAGCCCATATAAACCCGACCCCCTACTTCATACAATTCATAAGCCACAAAACAGCTCTGTCAAGCAAGCAAAATTAAAACTAAAAATCTCTCATAAGGAGTTACAGGCTGCAATGGTGCTCCCATGGCATTATTTCCAACTGCCAATCCAGTTGAGGAATACTGGATTATGTTCTCTTCCTGGCCAAGGCCTTCACCCTCCTCTCAGAGAATGGCCACACTAGCTGCTGACTTGATGCTGAGCACAATGCAGGGGCAGTCCTGCTGCTGATGGGACGGGTTTCCCCTTCACTGGTACCAAGCCTCACACAGGTTCCCAAATCAGGCCCACCTCTCTGGCTCCCTGCTGGAGACCTCCACCATTATGTTGTGTTGATGGCTGAATCTATGTGGCTACTAAGTTGAAACCTCGGGTGGGAGAGGAAAGAAGTAACAAAGCACATTAGAAAAACTTATAAATGGTACTAAAAAAAGATAAATGGTTTATCAGAACTCAGTCAGCACCAAGCTCTTAGCCAGTCCTAATATGGGCATCTGTCATTACTACAAGTTAAACACAGAAGATAACAGCACATAAAATATCAGGGTAACATCTGGAGATTTAGTGGGCAGAAGTTTCATCTCCAGACAATTCCCACCAGCCCTTAATAGTCATAGTAAAAATTCAAAACCTGGTGTATATTTAATATAATTTGAGAACACAAGCAATGTACCCTAGTCCTCTAGTATGACCTCCGTAACACAGTCCAGTTATATCATCTAAAAATTCCTACAGGAAAGCCTAAGGAATGTCTCTAAACTGGACAGTATATCTTAGAGACATCTATTTTTAAAAACCAAATTATCTTTAATGCACTAGTTCCTTCCTTTTTTTCCTAAGACTGTTTTTGCTCAAGCAGTTTGCTTTTTTAATTACATTTTACAACAGCAAAATGGCCACAAAGAATAGCCTGATTATTTCTTTCATTTTCATCTGAAAATTGCTTAGCTGCTTCTTCATAAGCCATCAAAACACAGATGTTAGTGAACTCAGACCCATACACAGAAAAACAACATCATGACTAGCTTGAACTTGGTTCTGTTACCAGAAACTAAATGAATCAAAAAGGCAAAAAAGACTAAGAGTTTCTTCTACAGGACTTCACCACAGCAGTCAGCTACAACTCTGTTTCCACTCTACAGCAGGACAAGTTTCAGGTTGTGATACATGGTCTGCAGAAAAGCAACAACTTTCCCCAGGATGGAGGGATTTGTTCTAGAAGTCATAAACAAAATCATAAAGGAAAATAAAGATACACCAAGACTGGAATAAGAGACTTGCAGCAAAACACAACAGACAGCATTTTATTAAGTTTTTTCACAAACTGGTTGCTCTCAAAACCTCTATGAGAAACAAACACCCTGTGCAGCTAAGAATTTTGCATTTTCAGGGAAAGCAGAAGCAGAGAGCTGACCAACTCCTGCCCAATTACCATAGCCTTAGCTTCAATTTTCATCTCATTCCTGAGGATGTTCATCTCCTGGGTATAATTAAACACTAGTGATATTTTTGTACATATAAATGTTACCTTCTCTCTGTATCAGCTCATACTAAGCTTGTACACCCTAGACTTTCTGGGAAACCAGTGGAAGATATGGGTTATTCATTAATTCCAAAGAGAGAGGGAAGTTTTTCTTACACCAAAACCAAAAACCAGAATGTAGATGTTACTAACACAAATTAATATGAACAAATCCACCCAGATCAGCTGTACAGGGAAGGTGGTCAGTTTTCCTTTGAATCCATGATGTTGACCATGGAAGGTTCTCCATAGTTTTAAGAGAACCCCACCTTTCCATCACACATTCCTTGCAGGAACTCAAACTCTTTTTTGTTTCATTTTGTTTTTTTCTGAAGGCAATTCCAACTGAAACATCTGTTGACACTGTAAGTCTTAGTAAGTTTTGACTCCAAGAGCCTTATTGGTCTACTGAGAAGTCAAGGACACCATAAGGTTCATCGACTCTGTTTAACAATCCACTTTAATCTTTTTTTTCCAGGAGGCAGGCAACAAAAGACAAATTAAAAACTCGTGTTGCCATATCTTGAAACATAATCCACAGTCAAGTTAGAATCATATCCAAGTGCTTTGTTTGTGAGGTTTATCTCCAGTTCTTTAAGTTGCATACCTTGAAGGTTAGAGGACTATTGTAATTTCTGTTTCATCAATATTTAAACATGGAATCTTGTATATGTATATAAAGTAGCATCAATAAGTAAATAAACAGAACATTGAAAGAAAACATCTCACTAGTCATGTGATTGAGACTAAAAATGGAAGTGTCTGAAGCACCAATAACATAAATATTTAGACTAAAAAAAAAATATATATGTAAGGACTTCAAAACTCATTGAAAAAATAAATGTCAGAGGATTAAAGAACAATGTCAAATATATCTCTTAAATTCATCATTAAGTCTCCCCAGTCATATTTCAAAAGATTCTAAATATTTATTACTTTCTAAAGTATTGGACATAAATTAATCATTTGATACAGAAATATTTCCACAAGTTGCTTTGGTAGTACAGTGACAAAAAAAAACAAAAAACAACAACAACAACAAAAAAAAAAACACAAAAAAAAAAAACCAAAAAAAAACCAAAAAAACAAACAAAAAAAGCTTAACAGAAGTTTAATTTCATCCCCAAATGAGTTAATAAAGGAGGAATGCAGATCTCTAATTGCATAATTCACAGTCATTTCTGAAGACGGGGTGTGTAGCAGAGAGGGAAAAACACAGAAAATGGAAAACTTGTAGAGAAAAATGCAACAAACTGACATATTTCAGTACAGACTAAGCATGGATGTAAACCTCTCTTGAGAAAAAAGCATCAGAGCTATTCCTATGTCAGGAATTTCCTGCAGCTGCCTCATGGGCAACACATCCTCCTTCTCCATGTGCTTTTCTCTGAAATGCCTCCTGGTTGCCTATGCAAGACAGGTTGAAGAGCACTGCTAGGAGGTTCCCCACTATCAGAAGGCTGAGGCCAAGTCCTGCCAAGAGGTGCAGCGAATGAACTTAAAAAAACAAAACAAAACCAAACAACTTATACATGGTTCAAATATTCTCTGAAGCAGGAGTTGGGTCTAGAAAGATTTAGGGTTTAACACTCAAACACAGGAGAGGAACTGAAGTTCCTGAAGGAACTGAAGAAGAGTACCTGAAGGGGGCCTACAGGAAGGCTGGAGAGGGTTTACAAGGGTCTCTACTGAAAGGATGAGGGTTTAAATTAGAGTAGATTTAGACTAGATATTAGGAAGCAGTACTTTACCTTGAGGGTGGTAGAACAGTGAAACAGGCTTCCCAGGGAGGTGGTTGAGGCGCCATCCCTGGAGATATTTAAGGTGAGGTTGGACAAGGCTGTGAGCAGCCTGGTCTAGTTGAGGGTATCCCTGCTCACTGCAGGGGAGCTGGACTAGATGAACTTTGGAGGTCCCTTCCAGCCCTAAACATTCTATGATTCTATGAATTGGACATGGGGGCAAGGCAGTGAGTGCCCTGTACAAAAAGCCTGGCCACAAGCCCACAGTGAAGAACCTGCTGCAGAACTCTAACAAATACAGGGGATAATGTGTTTCTCAGAAATGATTCAAACCTGGGAAAGTTCAGAAGATGTCACAGAAGGCAGGTAAGTCTTGCAGCCATCTGGAATGGAACAAAGCACCACACAGGTACACGTGCTATGCAAGCCTCTATGTGCATAAATTTGTATAATCTTCCTGTATGAGTTCCTAAGAAAACTCACTTTAATCTGTATTTAAAAAGATCATTCCCTTTTCCATTAGGTAACACGGATTTATACAGCTTTCATGAGAGCAATCTGCAGGCAACAGTGCAGCCTTCAGCTGGTGCTTCATCATGATGCCTCCCTGCTCCCTATTTATTTAATTTACCCATTCTACTAGCTTAAGAGATGGTTTTGCCATATAAGTTACTTTATAACATCCACTGAGGCATTCCAGAGAAGGGGGATCTCATGATTTTCACTTTAACCCAAACTGCTCTTTACTGTAGTAACCAACAGTAATGCCTGTCAGACAGTATTATCTGTGAACAAAATACAGAGGTAATATAGAACTTAAATTGGCAAAATTACACTTCTATTATTCTGATACTTCCCCCACACTGAAGTGATTGAGGGACAGTGTCTACTGTGCTGTGAAAGAGAAAAAAGTGGAAAGGAAAGAAAAAAAAGACAATGAATCAAACCTCTGTCAGGATGCTTCAGCTTCAATACAGGCTTGACCAGTAACTGAGGCTGATGATTAGCAGATAGCTCTGATCGATGCACTATTTTTTTACCCCAAAAGTTTTAATTCTGTTATTCAGAGATGTGACATGAAATTCTGCACACGTCATGCACCCACAATGAGATGACTGAAGGATTAATCTATTTTTTACTATACTTTAGTGGTTTTATTCCAGACATTTTTCTGTTTGTGATGCAAACAATTGTCAATAGCTCCATCTCCAGAAAGCTGTAATAATTTCAGCTGTCTATCAACAAGGGAAAAAAAAAAATAGTTCAAGTGTCAATAATGAAGGAAAGCAGCTTCAGCTGTACCACCAGAAAGAGTGAACCCTGGCTGAAGTTAATCCAATGGAAATTTCAATAAATACTTCAAGTACCATGAGATTAACACCAGGAGAGTGTTCAAGATTTATAAAACAAAACCAAAGTTAATTAGACATAGTTGAGCTTCAGAAAAAATGAATCCAAATGCTCATTAGCCCAACCCAGTATTGCCCTGTCTCAATTTTCTGCTTTTTGTATGCTGTCACATGCTCTACTCTCTCAGTACCATTACAAGTGACAAGGGGATATGGTCAGATAAAGAAATAGAACTGCCATACCCAAATTAATATTTTCCAATATATACTTTTACTGAAGACTTAAGATATTAAAAGTAAATTGCAAATGAATACAGCATAGGATTTAAATGGTTTCCTTTAAAGGGGAAAAATAAGTGAAAACGAATTTGCTGGAAATTCTTTTGTATGACACTTTAAGTCAAGTATTAATATTAATTTCTGGCAGTGGCTTTCTCTCTTTGCCCCCAAAGTAGCAGTATCCCAAAGACAAAAAAAACCCTTTCTTGGAACATATATAAACTGAATCAGTGTTCACGGAGGATCTGATTCCCAGCTCAAGCATGGTGAGGACTTGCAATTCATGGAATGTAATGGCTGGTGACATACAGGGGAGTCAGACCATGATCTCATGGTCTCTTCTGGACTTAAACTCAAGGACTATATTACACAGCTAATGTCCTTGGAAGTGAATTTTATTTCCATTTTAATGAAGAACTATAAGATGACGTTAGAGACCATACACAAACTGAAAGTTGGAAGGTACAGAACACTTACAATAATAAAAAGCAGCTGCATGAAGATTTAAAGTAACAGGGCACACACTTTAAAATAGTGTGCTAGCTAATGCTTACAATTAGGCAAGAAAAAATAACAGAAATCAGTGTGTTTAGAGGGCAGGAGAAGTTGTCAGGGTTAACTGTGCTTCCGCCCAGAGCGCGAGAGGGGGAGCGCAGGCAGAGGAGCACACGCTGCACACAGCTACTGTAGGGCAATGTTTCCAAGGGTCAAGTCCTTAACGGGACCTGCACATCCTGATACAGCTACAAGGAGCACACACTACAGCGTTGGGAGCACCGAACCAACCCACCCTCTTTGGCTCTTTTCCAGCCAAGCCCCCACTCATTTACTTCCCTGCTTTTTGAAGTGCTGGAGCTGGTTACGCTGGAACGAGTCAGTTGATGAGCAGGGGTAGCAGCAGACTGAACAAAGAGACAACTACACAGAGACACAGAATCACCCCAGTAAAATCATCGGAAGAGCAGAAGAGAGAGGACAGCAAAAAAACAGAACATAACTTTATTTCTGTCTTATTTTAAAATGTGGCAAGAATGACTCTTCGTTCTTCAAGAGCTGGAGAAAACAACTGGGTAAGAGAAAGAGTTTTCCCCAAACAGAAAATCTTAATCTTTGTTTTAAAAGAAACTTAAGTGCTGAAGAAAAGCACACAAAGACAAACTTAAGAAACATTATGAAAAACAAAACCAAATTAACAACTTGTTTTCCAGAGAATAGTGAAAAAAAAAAAGTTATCTTAAAATTCACCATGTGATGAACATCACAAAGGATTTTCCTAGCTGCAAAGTGAACTCTACTAAAATGCAAGAGAGAAGTAAGGCTTTCTGCAACACATCACATCATCTCAGTCACTGAGAGTTCATCCAGCTCAACACTGTGACAGCTGCTTTAGTCTCTGCTTGAAGGGGGAAATGTAAGTGTTAAGTCTGCAGCAGAGTTGAGAGACGGAGAGAGAAAAATGGAGCGAGAAGAGGCTGCGCTTAAAGCCCTGCTCAGCAAGTGGTTTGTTCACCCCCCCCTCCAAGTAATGAGTAAATTTAGATGTCTCAGTTCCATAAATCTTTACAGTCCCCTTGAGACTGTCACCAGTGGTTTATTGTCTACAGCTTCCTGACCCTCACCTGATAAATTAGGAACTGCAGACATTAAAACGGAAACCTCATACATCATTTCTGAAGATATTTTTGGGGTGACTCTCTGTGGAGAAATAGGATTCTTAATAAGGGGAAATATGGGAGCTGCCATCTGCCTACGCACACGCTGCTGGAGCCCAGACACTTGGGAGAGGAGGAGTTGCACACACACAACGCAAGCATCTGCCTTTGCATCAGTTTGGACTTAGAGCAAATCTACGTACACGGTATCTAATAGGATCCATTGGCATCCAAACTCCTCTACTGCTTTTTACTGCTGTAGAAAGACAAAAATAAAAAGGAAGCTAATGCACTGCTGACTTTTCACAGCTACCGAATTGTCACCTATCAGCTTCTGAAACCTGAACCTCGCTCTAAAGGGGAGACCAGACCACTGAACTCTACCAAATAGAGATGAACACCAGACAAGATAATAATTTTTAAGACTCAATTGCACCCAGCAAGGCACAAGATTAAAAAAAAAAAAAAAAAAAAAAAAAAAGAAGTACAAAATAAAATTGGAAACCAGCTTGGACCTGGTTACAGTATCTCAGAATAACAGATGACCACTTTACCATACAAACCA
>JAOEGS010006677.1:0-59648 GCA_025447755.1 Corythornis vintsioides | reverse complement strand
ACCAGACCACTGAACTCTACCAAATAAAAATGAACACCAAAAAAAATAAAAATTTTTAAGACCCAATTGCCCCCAGCAAGGCAAAAGATTAAAAAAAAAAAAAAAAAAAGAAGTACAAAATAAAATTGGATACCAGCTTGGACATGGTTACAGTATCTCAGAATAGCAGATGACCACTTTACCATACTGACCATGCTGGCCTTTCTTCAGGACCATCTTGGAGCACAGAGGAACAGTGAACTCTTACACCATACACAATTCCTGCACAAAATACAGCTCCTGAATACATTCTGCTGGACACAAAGATGCCTCATCCTTCACATTTCTTGAATGGGTCTGGAGTTGGCAATGGATCTTTGTCACTTCTCTCAGTAACAGGAGAGCCCCAGCAGGACTACCCAAGCGACGAACAAGGGAACAAAGTACGTTGGGCAGCTTTACTGATCCTCTTGGTGATAATCCCCACCATTGGGGGGAACATACTTGTCATACTAGCAGTGTCTCTGGAAAAAAAGTTGCAATATGCTACCAACTACTTTTTGACGTCCTTGGCGGTGGCGGATTTGCTTGTGGGTCTGTTTGTGATGCCGATTGCCCTTCTCATCATATTATTTGGTAAGTACAGAGTGTTTGCTTCACCAGGCTAGCATGAGGTACAACTGGGGGAAGTCTAATTTAAAGAGAAAACTTGTTTGTTTTCCACCATTACTGTTTTAAAAATCCCTTGGATGAGGGTTGCTAAATCTTCTCTCCCTCTCACCTTAATACAGCTTAAAGTCTTTATGGGAGCTATACCCACTGTTGATATTCTTTCCTTTGACACAAACCATTTGAAAAAAGAAAAATCACCTGAGATTTAGAACTGATACTAAATTGGAGCTGGATATGGGAAATTACATTTCATACAGTGTAATATTATTTTAACAACATCAGTATGATGTTATTGAATATTACACTAATTACAGGAAGTCTTCTATTAAATAAGGTGAAATGAAGACTTGGTAAATGTTCAGTACACTGAACAGGTTTTGAACTTTCTAGGAGTCAGGCACCTGATTTTACCTTTGTATTGACTCCATGCCCTAAGTGGTCAGAGGTGGTCTCTGGCATCATCAGTGACAACAAACTTTACTAGTACCTGTTTCAGAGAAACCAATATTCTTCCACCCTGGATAAAGCAGCAGATTTGTAAAGCAGCTCAAAGAATTAAATTGTGTCAAGCTAAGAAAGCCTCAATCTGTGTACCTAATGTTTGAGACTCATCTATCGTTTAGCCTGAATCACATGGAATAAAATAGGTTGTTTGTTCTGTTGTTTTTTTTTTCATGAACATACGTTGGGTGTGACATTTTCTTTCTGGTTAGTCATTACCAAACAAGCATGACCTTTTCATATTCTCTCATGCCCAGCTTTATTTCAGATATTGCTTTTGACAACTAAGCAGAAGCAGCTCCATGGGAAAAAAATCTCTTTCCTCCTAAAGTTTCTTTAAGACTACAGTTTAAATAGTCTTTTTTTGTATCATATAAATGGAAAAAAAAATATTTTTTTCAACAAACTTACATATTTACACAAATATCCTGAAGGTACAGATACCACTGGGCCCTAGATTATGAAAAACTGCAGGAATTCATTTTTCCTGTGCTAGATCTCCAAGAGTTGCCCAAGCAACATGCAAACACAATCATAAACTTTATTTCAGGAAGGCCATCAGTAGCTTTTGTTTGCTGCAGAAAATTGGTATCAATTAATAAAAATGTGTTTATTCACTAAATACCTTGAGTCTGAATTTCTGCATATTAGACTGGTGCTCCCTAAGCAGAAGTATGAACTTGACATCAGAATTCAGTCTTGAGATCATAAAATAGTCTTTTTACAAGCAATAGTTTCTAAACAGAAAAATGAACATACGTGACCAGGATAATGACATCTAACTTGAAAAAAAAACCAACCCAAACCCCACAGTCATTTATAAAAACTTTGCACATCACATGTACATGTGTGTAGACACAAGAAGCACATATACTTACATATGTGTATATATGTATACACACACACACACACACACACATATATATATTCATACTTACACACAGGTACTGTAACTGCTTAGTTCCTGCCAAAAGCATCATTAATAATGAAAATAAAACTACTAATCACAACAAGTACTAGTGTTGGACTAGCAATTGATACAAAGGGAAGGCAAGCTGGGGATTTTGTGGAATTGTTGGGTTTTTTTATGGTAAAGGAGTTTTTTTATTATGTTTGGAGTTTTTGTTTTGTTTGGTTTTTTTTTTTCATTTTTGCTAGATTAATTAGTCTTTTATTTTTACCTTTATAAAAAGATTATTCCTACTTAATCTCTCAATCCAGTGCTAAACCTCAGTTACAACAGTTTAAAGCATGTTAGGAATCTTAATTTAAAAGTCAAACAGAAGCATCTTTCATGTTGCATAAAATTTACAAGAAAGTAGCAAAATTAGTTATAATTAACTAACTAAGTAAGACTATGACCAGCCTTTCATATAGCAGTGGTTAAAACTGACATTTCTTGTATATAAACCTCTCTTTGGCAGCCAACCAGAAAAACTGCCTTGCCTCTTCACCGACTGGGAGAAGATGCTGAGTTGTTTATACAAGTTTAAATCATAAGCAAAACATGAGGAGCTATTGGAATGAAGGCAGAAAAGACATATAAATGCGTAACAAATCTAAATCTTGAAGCTACATTAGCCAGATAACTACTTGAACATAGAAAAATCATTGATAGCCAGGGAGCAAATTAAATTCAGCCTCTTGGCACTTGCACATTGGAATGTTTTCATAATAATGAAATAGCTGCGTGCAGCTTCTAGATACAGAATACAAATATTATGCTTCTGAGTTGGGACTGATAACTAATTATGTGGAGAAGATTTGAGGGAAAAGGTGTGAACTGAAGTGCAGTGACATTCAATGATCCTGTAAAAAACTGACTGTGAAAAACAGTATGTCACAAAGGGTTCAAATTCAAACCCTACTACATCTGCAAGCTCTGACAGTTACCCTAACAGAAGTTTTCATAAATAGACTGTTACTGTAATAAAGAGCTGCCCCTTATACATCTGTACATTTATGAGTAAATCTGTAACTCACTCAGAGGTACAATGCAATGAGAAGCAGATCACTGAGTCTGAGTGACCATAACGTACTCCCATAAAAACATACACTGCAATTTTCACTCAGGAATGTGAGAGGCAGAATACACACACAGTTCAGTGATTTTATATTGCTTACTAAATTCTAATTTCTTCTGAAAAAGAGAGGATTGTTAGGAAATAACTGCCTTCTCCAATATCTAGCTTTCAAAAGAGTTACCCAAATTTCTAGCACTCAGAGTTACTGAAGGAAAGCAAAAATGTTATTATTCATCAGATAGTTAAATTAGCAAATAATCTTGAGAGATGCTCTCATTTGCAGCAGGAAGAAAGAAGTCTGCTGAGCTCGGCTTGGTGGGTAATGGGTTACTTGGAGAAAAATGCATGTACCATTAAAAAAAAAAATAAAATAAAAAATTGTAATATTCCTGATATTAATCCACTTAAAATCAGAAGGTAATGCTGATCATCCTAGACTGCAAACCTTTATTTTAAAAACTTATCATGAGCAGCTGCCGTCTTAATCTTCCTCCATTACTGATGACAAACCACAGCAAATCTTCCCTTCTTGCTTGTGCAAACTACCAGAGAATACTGGTAGTAGAGGGATACTTTTATTTTCTTATCTTTAGATTTGAGATTTTGAAAAGTTTATTCCCCACAAGGCAACTCCAGTAAAACCCACCAAACAAACAGACAGACAAAAACCCACCAAACAAACAAAAACCCACCAAACAAAAACCCACCAGAACCAATCAAACCCAACACACTTTGTCTAAATTCAAACCACTGCATGACAGTGAACAACTCCTGTTGAAGCCACAACTGTAGCAGAGAAACAAAAGCTGCTGCCACAGGGATGAAACAGCAAGAGGAGAGCCAGGCAATGCCAGAGTTGTGCAGCCCCTGTGCTGAACAGGAGGGTAACCACCACACATGCAGGCTACACACACACACACACACACACACCAATTCAAAGATTGAAGCCTAGACTTAAGTCAGCTAGTGATTAAAAATAGCCTATTTCCATCTTGGTAAAATCACCATTAATAGCTGCAAAACCCTTTGCAGTCAACACACTTCAGCAGCTTTTAGAGCAGAAGAATGAACGGTTTCCAAGTCTATTTGAAAATCTCTCTCAGTCATGCTTATACATGTATACAAGCAGTGCTTTTTCCCAAGCTTTCAAAAATCCTTTTGGCTTATATCAAGGACAGCTCTTCTATACTGTACTTTAAGGATTATACATTTCCAAGGTATTTCCTATAAATAAAGCTTTTCTTAAATAAATATTCATCAAGGGTAGACAGCTATGGTAAAAGCTCATCTTCTCTTAAGAGCAATCCCTCTAACACTAGGTACAGAGTGTCTAACATAGGTGTGACCAACAAATGAGAACAAGTGAAGACAAAACACAGCACAGCATGGATCCTACAGACTGTGTGACCCTTCTGGCCTTTAAGCTATCAGCTTCACAATATTTAAATTGCAAACATATTCCACTCTTTTCAGCTACCACATTTAGAGCCTACTTTGATTTTGTTTGTAAAAAGACCATCATCTCATACACACAAACAGTAACTAATTCTACTTTGATGAACATGATAACTTACTGCCTTCTGCATACAGTTCAAAACAAGACAAAAATAAAAAAGCTTTCTCTGTTCAGCTACACGTATTGACTAACAAAAGATCTTACAACTCATAAAAGCAGACAAGGTTGCTTTGTAGGGGACAGCCTTTAAATGCATTTGTATTCAAAAGAAGGAAAATAGCTTTTTGTTGCAAAATATATCAGGGTTTTCTTTTGCAAAGAGCAAATTAACTGCAAAAGGAAAGGATTTAGCACACTGGAATTCTCCAGAAAGAAAAGCAGTTATAATCCAGGGAGTGGCACGTTAAGTACCATCCAACAGAACCAGTAGCTGCTCTCTTGAAATCCAGCTGGGTTACCTGCCACCCTCCAAGACATAGAACACTTTCCATTCATATTCTATCTGAACTAATACTTTTGCAGAGAGTCAAAGGAAGCAGACTTGTTTTTCTAGAGAAAGAAAAACAAAACAAACATTTAAAGCCCATCAAATAAATTATTTAACTATCTTTTTTTTTTTTTTCATTTGTATTATTTTTTTCCCCCTCCCAGCTGGTTACATCAGCCAAAGGACATTTTGCTTGTCCTTTTTAGAAAGGAATCCACCGTACCTTAACTGACAGATGAAAGCATAGACAGAAAAGTTAAATACAAGCAAGCATTTCCTAATGTACTAATTACAACTTTCTCATACCTGCCTGACAGAATGACCTTATGAAGCCTTATTTCAAATATGGTATGTATTTTAAGAAAAATGCAGCTGAAGCTTACTGGTTAATGATTTGAAAATAGACCTCCTCTTTCCCCTTCTGCCTCACTGCCTTCACATCCTCAGCTGGAGTCCACTGCTTTTGGGAGGGGTGAGGTTCAGGGCTCCATCCATCCCTGACTATGGATGGAGTAAGGTTTCCTAACAGGTAAAAGTGCAGACAAGTATATGCCATGTCTGACTTGAGAAAACTTTCCATCCTTTGTGGAGTTTATAATTCAAGTTAAGGCAGCACACACCACTATCATTTCTGTCAGTCACATTATGAACAAGAACAAAAGAAGTTTTAAACTCAAAATGTTGCAGCATTACCACATTGATAAAACTAGGCATTACAATAGTCAGCTCGTTTGGCATTCTCAGCACATAGATCTGTTTATTTAAAGAAATCAAAATCAATCTGATTTGTTAGAAATAGTGTGGGTTTTTTTCCTTAATTGTCATTCAAATAACTGATTTATCTGGCAATACCATTAATGTGCTCACTGATTGAGTCCAGCTGAAATTTGTAAGGAAGGAGAATATTAAGCAGATCGACTTCTACCATTAAAATAAAAAAACCTCCCTGTGTTCACACATTCTTCCCTAGGACTACAGAACATTCCTGTAGACACATAACATTAAGGTCCACCTCAAACTGAATACTGCTAGCACTGGACTGCAATACAATGTGAGTGAAAACGAAGTATTTAAGGAAAAAAAAATAATATTTCATTAAAGTTCAGTTGGTTTAATATTGTAAACAATAGTAGGAGAGACTCATCTTTCAAAAATACCAGCCTTTTGGAAAGCTAAACACTAGAAAACCTTGATATTGGACACAATGCAGTTGATAGACTCTTTGTTAGCTATAAAGGTTAATATTAAAGGCAGGTAACTACTGTAAGAAATGGGATGTCAGGCCTAAAAATCTAAAAACCAAGTCATTTCTCTTGGGAAGAACAAACAGAACAAAAAAGCAACAAACAACCCAACACACAGACATAACAAACAAACAAAAACACAAACAAACAAACAACCACAACCAAATACCACACAAAACAACCCCCAAAAAACCCAAAACATGTCCATAAAAGCTTTTCAACTTCTGTGAAATCCTTATCAAGACCAAAGTGCCACATCAGTGCTCAACTGTATCTGGTGAAGTGACACAGAGAACTCATTTTAAAACTGTGTGAACCAGATTCTTCAGGATCACCATTATGGTTTAATCAGGGTTCTGCAATGATTGACTAATAAATGTTTATGACCCATTATCTCCTCCATTTAATACAACCTTGACTCATAGGACTGTCAAGGAGACATAGCTGAAAATACTGAACAGCAGGATGCAAGGACTGAGCACAGTTATGCCCATTTTTTAAACCCTTTTTTATCCAGAGTCCTTGCTGCCAAAAGGTTATGATCTAAAAAGGGCGAAAATAAAGGGAAAGGCTTTTAATACACAAACAGCCTGATCAATAAGGTGGCAGCAACAATGCCACTTAGAGCCAACTACAGCATAAGACAGAATTCAGCCAAGGCAGTGGGAAAGCTCAGCTCCTGTAGTGTCATGAAATTCTCAAAGGTACCAATTCCAATGGAAAAAAAAAAACCCAAAAAACAAAAACCAAAACAACAAAACAAAACCATAAAGAACACACACAATGAAAACTCTCAAGAAGCTTAGATTCTAATGAGTTTTCTGTTCTCTTTCAGATAATGCCTGGCCCTTACCAACTGCCTTGTGTCCTATCTGGCTGTTCCTTGACGTCCTCTTTTCCACAGCTTCCATCATGCACCTCTGTGCCATCTCACTTGACCGCTATATTGCGATTAAAAAGCCAATCCAGGCTAGTCAGTACAACTCATGGGCTACAACAGTCATCAAAATCATCGTGGTTTGGCTCATTTCAATAGGTATGTGAGACTGAAAGAGGAATGCAGAAGCTTTTCATGTCCTAAATAATTGAAAGCTGGCCAAAATGGAAAATGTGGCCAAGTACTATTGATTAGCAGACCCTAACGCTTGGGCTGGCCTAAGTCCACCTCCTGGATCATCCATACCTACAACATAAAAATCTGCCTGAACTCAGCTCATTATCAGGCTTACCAGAAAGGGCAAGAATTGAGTAGGGATAATCATCACTCTTCTTCATTGTTCTCAAAGTCTAAAATTAGAAGACAGGAGATGTGCAGTGCATGCAGATACTAGGAAGTCAGTATTTCATGTTCCTGCGGTAGAATATTCTGTCCCAAATGCAATTTTAAGCATTAGGTAGATGCTGCAAAAATCTGTGTTTTACAATGTCCCACAAAGCTTGTAAAAAAAAAAAGTTAATTACTTACATCAGAGATTGAAATATAAGCTAGTGGCTGGTAACATTCACACTGAAGACTGAGATGCACTGGCAATATACCATATAAAAAGGCTAATTTCTATGCAAAAAAAAAAAAAAAACAAACCCAAACCAAACAATAAACCCTGAAGAGTTTACATAAAGATGCCAATCTATAAACTTTTATGATATAAGCACCTCTGTTATATGCCTG
Organism: Corythornis vintsioides; assembly: GCA_025447755.1. Lineage (NCBI taxonomy): Eukaryota > Metazoa > Chordata > Aves > Coraciiformes > Alcedinidae > Corythornis > Corythornis vintsioides. The sequence continues at coordinate 51,616 of JAOEGS010006677.1, read as the reverse complement.
TGGCACCTCACCTGACTTTCATGCTTAAAACATGAAATCTGTTAAATGGGCCAAGGAGATGAAAATAAATACTTTAAATAACTTAATGGGAGCTGCAGGCAGCCATAGGCACAGTACTGTCTGCTCTGTGTGCAAGAGAAAAAAAAAAAAAAAAGAAAAAACAAAAAACAAATTATTCTGGATTAAGGCAAATGATGCAATGGAGAATGAGTACATTAATCCTCTTTGCTGAGGCATACAAAACCAAAAATTCCAACTTGAAAATTTCTGGAAGAGGTATAATGATAGGAGAAAAGATGTTATCTTTATTTTATCACAGAAGAAGGAAAATTAGCATGCAAGGCACTTTAAAGTTGACCTTTTAATGCCTGATATATTGTTATTAATAGTACTGTACTTTTCCATTTCTTTTTTATCTAACACAAAAGTACTCTGAAGCTGAGCCAGGGTTCTCCAAATCAAAGGTTAATTTGGTTCAGTCCTCATTTTAAATGTCTGCTGTATCTGAATGTGTGCCTCTTATTAAGAAAGGGATCAAGTGGCTGAAGGGTAAAACCACTTTTCTCTTGTTGCCTTCAACAACTTTAGTAAGCAGAGTAGCAGAGGAATACTGTAAATCCCTAGATCTCATTATGTGGTATCAGGAAACACACCACAAATAATCTTTACCAGACAGCAAGGAACCTATTGTTTTTGTTGTAATGTCAGACTGCTGGCAAATGAAATGCTGATTGTAATTTTGTGGTTATAAAAACTTCATTTAAAAGACAAGATTGCTAACATTTTTTTTTAAACAAGTGGTGAATTATAGAGCTAGCTAGCCTCATTTAAACACTCTTAAATATGAAAGAGACTTCAAACAACAAATCCATCTCAAACATACAGTGCATAATTCTGGCATCTATTTAACTACTTGTATATATGTAACAGTCAAGCTGGGTGAAAAAAATCAGCTGTGTGCAGTCACTTGATGTGGTTAAGGTAAGGGGGAAAGACAAGTCTTACGTATTTACAGGGCTGTCCTTAAAAAAGTACAAAGGTTACCCTGGGGAGGAAGCGAGTGGATGGCATTAGAACACATTTCACTAGAAATATAGCCATAGGAATTCTAACAACTAGAGTCAAAGGAATTAATGTATTTCACACTTGAGAAGTTGGCAACTTTATAAAGCTTCCTCAATCACTAAGGTTTAGGCCCAATCTCCTTAGAAAGGGCACTCTGTTAAAGCTGAGCTTGCCAAGGCTCACAAAGTACTACTTACCCAATTACCCACATGATGCTCTCATCATTTCATATTGTTACCCTGTGCCTGCTCTAGAGCTCAGGAACTACCTTTCTTTAGAGACCCTGAGGCTCCAGGCCCAAAAAAAGAGATTGCAAGTGATTATCATACGCTGAAGTACTTGGTTTTTCTCTTGTAGGCATTGCTATACCGATCCCTATCAGGGGCATTGAAGACAGCAATGGCAACTCTACAAACATCACGTGTGTCCTGACGCCTGATCGTTTTCATGACTTCATTCTCTACGGATCAGTGGCTGCATTCTTCATTCCCCTCACTATCATGATAGTCACTTATTTTCTGACCATCCAAGTGCTGCGCAAGAAGGCCTACCTGATCAACAAGCCACCTCAACGTTTCACATGGTCAACAGTGTCCACAGTATTTCAGCGAGACACAACTCCTGCCTCCTCCCCAGAAAAGGTGGCCATGCTAAATGGCTCCAGAAAGGACAAGATACTGTCCAACGACATGCCTATCTGCAGAACATCTACAATTGGGAGGAAGTCCATGCAAACAATAACCAATGAACAAAGGGCGTCAAAAGTTCTGGGGATTGTATTTTTTCTTTTCTTGTTGATGTGGTGCCCATTCTTCATTACAAACATAAGTTCAGTCCTGTGCAACTCTTGTAGCAAGGAGGTTTTCCAAAAGCTTATGGAAATATTTGTTTGGATAGGATATGTCTCCTCAGGAGTGAACCCTCTTGTCTATACGCTCTTCAACAAAACCTTTAGGGAGGCTTTCAGCAGGTACATCACTTGCAACTATCGGACCACAAAGCCTATCAAAGCCCTTCGGAAGCACTCCAGCAGAATCTCTTTCAGAAGCTCTGTGGCAGAAAATTCCAAGCTCTTTGTCATGCATGGGATGAGAAATGGGATTAACCCCATTATGTACCAGAGCCCAATGAGGCTGAGGAGTTCCCCCATCCAAGCATCATCAGCCATTCTGCTGGACACACTGCTGCTCACAGAGAACGAAGTTGATAAAACTGAAGAACAAGTCAGCTACGTATAGTAGAATGGCAGCCAAGTCCATATCATAATATTACTGTATGTATTATTCTAGGTAACTGTGCTATAAGAGGGTATAAATACTATTGTTTTCTGTTATTTATGCAAGCAATATCTTATAAATTTATATTAATTCTTCTTCTCCAAAGTCTCCTCTACTTTAACCCCAATCTCATGGTGGCAACCACAACTTAATTCCATCATAAATGACTAATGCAGAACTGTAGCCTATAAGAAGAGGGGAAATAAATAAAAGCTACATTAATTTGAGTATCTGACTTCAGTGATCATCTTCAGTCTTTTCACAGTACACTTCTATTAAAAAGAAAAAAAAAAAAAAAGCATCTCTATGCAAGCACTCCTTTAACAATTCATTCTGGAAAGAAGAGAGCCCTCTGGAAACTGATGCCTTATGATGGAATCAGCAGAGGGATACAAGCTTGCTCATTTCATTTTCACCTTTACTCATTGTAAGCAAAACAGCACACAAGCTCAATGCATTGCCTCCTACAAACAGGCTCCTCTGCTGAGACTGTATAGCCAAATATCAATGTCTTGTTCTCCAAGGGTATGTGTATCACAAGCAGAATCACTCCAGAGATCAAAAGATGCATATAATCATTCCACAAGGGGTAAAAATGGTTCTTAGCAGGGTGAGAAAAAAATTCCATGTACTGAAATGATCCCTTTGTGGTTTTACTGTAGGGGTGGGCAGAATATCTTACATACTACATCTCTGTTACCCTCACATACAAATAAGGCCAGTATTATCAGATTTGTCACAGAAACCTGCCCTTTCTTCTTTTCATACTAGGAAAATGAGAGCATTTAACCAAAATAGGACAATACCACATCAGTAATCAGGAGTAAAACAGGACAGCCAGTGGCTGAACATCCCTTTATTTTATATGAACAAGCTTCTTTATTTTATGGCCATTGGAATTTCAGTGAAAGCCTTTCTGCATCCAATATAGTTAACACAATGTAGAAAAAAAAAATCACAGCTAGATTATTTTCAATTAACTTCAAAATAATAGCAAGTGTTTAAGAGACAGCAGAGACAACAGTACTGTCTAGGCCTGCACACATCCACAGATTAGTTTAGGTCAAAATAATTTTGTTTGGACTAATGGCATAAAACTGCACATCCCAATCTGAACTCTCTCCAACATGCTCAAGCCTTCCACCAGAGCACAAAATTCATAAAGAGAATCACACTGTAAAAGCTAACACAGTCTGTCATCTGGGAAATCGGAAGCTTCTAACAGTTCCACACTATTTCTCTCGGGGAAAAGGAAACTGGATTTCCCCAAAATACTGGAATTCTTACAGTAAACATCCAGCTCACTTTTTTTTTTTATAGTTTCCATTTACATTAAAATTACAGTAATTTGCCTTCCTGTGTCATGTGTCCCACCCCAGCTGCTTTAGAATATGCTCTGTTTTTATTCTTCTTTCATCAATCTTTGTTTAAGAGGATGCTGTAGTTCAAAGCCAGAATTGAAGGACTGCTATAGGTGTGAAAGATGCCTACATCTAAAATTATATGAGAATCAAAACAGATTAAGCTCAAGGGAGAAGGAATTAAACTCAAATAACCCTATGACTTCCAGGTATTTAGCTGAAAATACCACAGCCGAATGTCTCCTTTAACCTAAAGGGGCACTCTGGAACCCTGCAAAATTGCAATTACATCCATGCACAGAGTGATCATAGTAAGAAAATAAAAGCATCATTTGCAGCGCAGGAACCAGCCCTGAATGAGAACACCAAGAGGCAAACAGGCACAGCACCATTCTTGAGGGGGTCTTTCCCAGCAGCCAGAGAATAAGCAGCAGTGATGTTTGAAAACTTGCTTGCTACTTAAATCCACATTCTTCAACAAAAATCTACTCATGCAGAAGGCAGCAATCATCTACTTTCAGCAGCAACTTAATTTTTCCTCTTTCCAGCAGGAAAATCACAGCTGGCTCACAGCATCTGGAAAGAGCATGAGGTTAACAGCTCTCTTCTGCCTTACCCCATTCTTGCACAGCTGTCAGCTTGCAATGAGCAATGACACAAGGAGCAATTTGCCTCAAGTGTCCCACAGAGAATGATTCCAAGGCCAGGAAATAATCCTTGAAAAAGTCTCACCCAGCAAAGATATATTTTGTCAAGCCAGCATACAAATTTTTAGTAACCATAAATAGAAGCTCAACATGTTCCAGTTACAGAATTTAGTCAGCAACAGAAAACCTCAGTCGAAAGGACTAGTGACTAATCAAAAACCTAGTCTTCCTAAGGGGAAAGGAAATTTCTCTGTAGAGAAACACATCATCAAGAAAACATACAGACTCCATTTCACACACTATACATAGAAAGAAAGTGCTTGTCCACTAGCAAAGCAAACAAGCTAAGAACTCAGGTAGCAGTCTTGGAAAGCTTGGAAAGATGGACAAAGAGAAAAGAAGGATGAAAAGAAGGTGCAGAACTATGAAATAAAAAGATAACGGATGTCAGAGATCTTGTTTTAGTAACTGTATCTACAAGAACTGATTTAAACAAAGAAATTACTGTCATTAGCAGGACAGGACTGAAAATAAGTGTTACTACAAGTTAGTGTAGAAAAACTACAAGTTTGTTGTATGGTAACTAAAGGACAACACTGCCCATGTGGTACTGACAAGAGAGACAGGAGGCTCAGAATGACATCCATGAGCACCACCTCTAAGGAACACAAATATATAAAATCTATTTTCATGTGTTGGCTGTGAAGTGAGAGTGTTTTTATAGCTTCCAGCTTCCTTCATAAAGAGAGAAACCTAAATAATAATTGATAAAAGATTCTGGAATCATGTGCTAGCAGAACAAAAGACCCTTCTTCAGGAGAAAGGAGCCATGCATTTCCCATGTAACAAAAAACAAACCAAGCAACCAAGCAAAGACATTCATTTCTCTGGAGCAAAATACTCTCAATTCTTTCAGAATCTGGCCCATGCCAAAACAACCCCCTGGCCAGCTCTGTGGCCTCTATATACTGCATAAAATAACAACTTTATCAGTCCAACTTTAGTTCAACTTTCCTCATTATCACAGAAAATTCTATCTGGTATGTTTCATTTATTTTTTGAAGTACTAGAGAAGCAAGACAGACAAAAGTCAAAGCTAAGCTGGAACATATTAACACTAAGGGTAAGAAACACCTTTTAGAAGAACAATGAACAAGTATGTTTTGGATTTTTTTTTTTTGTTTAATTATTTAAAATACATTAGGAGATATTTAGTCAATATTCTGGCTGCCTAATTAAAAATTACAGCACAAACGTAAGGACCACTTATAAATATATTCACCTCAGCAGTTGTGCAGAGAGGAAAATATCAAGTTTGGTGCCTAACAGACTGAAAGCCCTGAAATGCAAATAATCCCCCCCCCACCCAAACAAGACAACAAAAAAAAAAAAAAAACCAACCAAAAATAAACAAACAAAAAAACCAAACCAAAACCACAAAAAACCAAACCAACCAACCAACCAATCACACACAAAAAAAAACCCCAATCAAAACCCAAACAACCACCACCAGACAAAACCAAGGAAACCCAACTCAAATCTCAACCTTTAAGCCACCCCAGAAAACTGGGAAGAAAGGAATTCAAATGATTTCAATTGTGGTGATATCAAACACATTTCACATGGCCAGTCCCAAACCATCTGGGGTTCTATAAGCCATAAGGCTTTAAGTTCAGATTCTATCAGAAAACTTTTAGGCAGACAGAAAAATTTATTCATCACTTGTATTCTCCAAGTGTAAAACTGTTTCCAAACACATCACACATGGCCACACTATTATCAATTTTCAAATACATCAAAATACAGTTAAAAAAAAAAAATCCCATTTTAAGCAGAAGTCAAAGAACTGAGAAGAGAGACTGATGCTAGAAAGCTTGTCACTGGCATACAATAGAGACACTGGTATTTTTATGGTACTTCACAGAAAAATGTAATTTTCCTGCACCATTTTCTTAATGTGGAAAAATCCACAGTGCTGCAAGCTAGTATGAGAAACATTACTCCCTTAAATCTTTTCCTGAGCTGTCACATGTAACATCAGCCGTAAAAGGTAAAGTAATGCAAGCACAATAAACCTCCTAAAGGCACACAGAACCATCAACATGGCAACAACAGTCAGGAGAGAAGGAACTTCCATATTTCTGCTTTGGCACTTTGCAGCTGGAGAAAACAAGTGTGTCCCATGGGAATGGCCACTGACAGTAAGCACCATGATGTCAAAGAAAGGCTTTTGCCCTGCATAATAGGAGAGGAAGCTTCTTCATTATTAAATAGGAAGCTAGTTATAAAAATAGGAAAGATGTCTTACTGAAATGTTCATTTTTACTCTTATTTTTAATAATTCATGTCAAATTATTTGTCTAGCTGCATCTAAGATTCCTGGCATCTAGGTATCAAGGTTCTTTGCAATCTCTGAAAAAAATCATGCTTTCAAAAATTAGGAGCTTCTTCCTCACCAAAGGATCCTCTTTACAAATGCTCTAGACAGGTGATTGCAACTCATTTTCAAATTCATTAAACCCTGCACAACAAATGAACCTTTTATTCTGCAGGATGTACATCAATATTGCCCAATTAAATCCAACAGGAAAGTTTTGTCATAGAAAAATAATTCTGCTTCATTTAAAGGCTCAAAGAATCTCAGCTTTTTTTATTACTTCATTTCAAACTTCAGTTGTTGAACAGTAATTTTAAAGCAACTTCAAGAATTTGGTCAGACAACCAATTTAGCTAGAAACTGCACTGCTTACAATTAATTACTCAGCCTTAGTGGGCATAATCTGAGAAACTGAAGATATATTTCTGGAATTAGAGGTGTAGGTGGGAACATACTAGACTGGCTTCTCTCCCTCTTCTCTCACACACTGTGATTTAGTGATCTGAAAATATATGTAAGCTTATAAGCTTATTTTAGGCACTATAGGCAGTATTTTTTTGGCTTTAAAGAAGCAAAGTGATGTCCTGATGGAACACTTTTAAGTTTTCAGCAGGTACAAGCTAGGCTGAAAAAACGACCTCAGATTTAAACAATCATGTTAATTTACTTATCTGTGTAAAGATTCCAGTTTACAGTAGGAAGTTAAAACACAGAGATTTTTCAAAAGCTCAAGTGATATAAGGCTCTGAGCCTTGTATCTCATACATATAAATAGTCTAGAACAAAAATAAAACAATAGCAGGGAAAGAATTAGTGCAAGACATCTTTGCACAAATACAACAATTGTTTCAAACAATACACAATCTGACTGTACTGATACAGTTTTCATTAGAAAACTACTGCCAGAGATGCCAAGGGACTTCTCCAAAGCACTACGGTTTGGTCAGTGAAGACACCAACTGTTCCCAGTTTCATACCTGCAGATAAAGGTATTTTCAAATCCCAAAGTGAAAGTCTAAGGCTTCTTCTGATGATGGTAATATTTCTGTTACTATTAACCTTCTGAAAGGAACCCTCATTCTCTTCCCCCAGGAAGCCTGAATACGGCAAAGATAAAATAAGTTGGAGGGTAACCAAAACCCCTTTAATCCTTGCTACACAAGAATTAACAAGCAGGTAAGTTTCACTAAATTCCTCTTTTTTGCAATGAATACACTAAAAAAGTCACTTGTACACATCACATTTCAATGCCATGTTAGCCTAATACTCCATTACTCAGATCTGCCATCTGCCTAGTGGACACAGGTAGGCTGTAGGAGTTAACCAAAACAAACTGTCAAAGTCTTCCTAGAAAAAAATCCAAGTATCTGATCTGTGTTTGCTCTAAAATAAATAGATAGCATTAAAATATCAAAGGCTATGTAAACACAAAGAATACAAAAGGAGGAAACATCACTATTTCACTTGCATCATCCCAAGACCAGGACTGAACAGAAGCCATGCCGAGTTGCCCATGTTGGCAGCCTACACTTACCAGACCAGACTACCTCTTCCTTCTGGGACTCTCCAGAGGCTGCATTGTCCTTTCTCCTGCACTTTTTCCAATAGCACTGCATCCAGGCAGAAGCAGCATCCCACAGCTTCAGCTCTACTTCCCTACTTCTAAATGCTAGAAGAGCATTAAACCTTTCTAGTTCATGCTTTCAAGCACTGCTGCACCCCACGGTGATGACGCCTTCTCCATAACCAGAGTTGTTATAGCTATAAAACACCTACATCTTCATTTCATATATAAAGTGTTTAGACACACTGCAGCACTATATGTACTGATAAAGAGCAGTATAAAAATAAATCTACCAATTTTACCTCACTCTGCATTATGAGCAAAGATCAATTAATAATTTCTTCAAAAATTAAGATTGTTTTAAAAAAGTAAAACACTTTGAATTTATTGTGTTTTCCACCTTGATGTAATAGTCTTAAAAAAAGAAAAAAGCTGACCAGAAATCACAAGCACTTTATATGCTGTTTTCCAACAGCCATGATAAATATTTTATAAAACACTTCAGCAGAAAGTACAAATATATAAACATCAACAATAGGGTAGGTTTGCTATCTATGATGCCGGGCCAATTTATCAGGAGTGGGAGACACAGTATCCAAGTCAATATATCACACCTCTCCTTACTATTTCCCAGTCCAGCTTCTTGTACAGCTCTGCATCCACACTGCAATCTCCAAACATCTCAGCTTAAAAATGGCAGAGGCATGAATAAAATAACCTTTTAAATAAAAGTGTCTCCTCTGAGAGGTGGTAATTTTAAAAGAAGCAAAGGTATCAAAAGCCCCAGGGTTTTAGGCCATAATAAAGTGACTGTCTTGCCAGCTGTGACAAGGAAGAACAGAGGAGGTCGTTTTGAAACAATTCTCTTGCAGCAGATAACTTTCTGATTATTTAATACAGATGCATGAAAATAATTGCAAAATACATTACTAGTACCTATGTACTAGTTACGTATTTCTTCTAGAGGGGAAGAAAAGCCCTGCCAAGTCCCAGAGCCAACAAGCCACAGGACTTGCTGAGCAATTACAGTTGGTGATGCTGTTTGCAGATGCAAAAATTTCATCAATTTTTCACCTTTCCTCCAGGCAACAAAGAAGAAAACTCTGGAAAGTGACTTTTAACTTTGTTATCTGAGAAGATAAAAGGTATTGCAGTTACAAAAACCACCAACTGATACTAATTTAAAGAAAGTGGTAAGTACAGACTGTTTTCACTTGCTAAGTTAATGAATATAGAAATTCTCCCCAGAAATTACATGCTAACAAAAGTACTGAATGCTCTAAGTGGGTAATTTGGTATCTTTCATAACACTACAAAATTCAATGTTGCAGTTCTTGGGCAAAACTGAGTAACCTAGAGTAGAACATCCTATCTAAGGCTTGATTCATTGATTTTGAATAATGAAGTAGACACACACATTCTTCCCAGTAATTACAAAGTATACCAAAGTAAAAAGAAAAAAAAAGTGTGCTTAAAAAAAATTAATCTTCAAGTTAAAGACAAACCAAGCTGTGCTTTTGGACATATGCAGGGTTGCATGTATGTGCTAGCAAGGAACACTCACGGATGTAAACAAGGGCAGAGAAGTCTTACAGAATGTTCTGCTGTGCAAACATATTATCTAAAATTAGCTGGCTTTGGGATATTTATGACACTTTAAGTTTAAATCCAAGAGGAAGAACATTTATTCACAGATATCTGTAACAAAAAGAATAAACAAACTAGGTATCTATGACACAAAGTGAATTTGAGAGCTCTAGCTTTGCCATGTTCACCAGCGGTGCTTTTAAGGAAATTGCCACCCCCTGATCGTTCAACCCCAACCCTTACATGGATTTTAATATCCCTAGAGGGGGAACAGATAGAAGCCCAAGCCCATGCATACTCCTGCTGCCACAGTGTACAACCCAGCTGATAAACTTAGACCTCCAGCATATTCAACCCTGCAGTAATTACATGAATTCCCCAAGAAAAATGTAGACTGCATTAAAAAAAAATTCTTCTTTTTTTCCAACTTCACAGCTCCTTTTCTAGAACCATATACAAAGAATTCAGTGAGACCTCACGGAAGTATCAGTCATGTTCCTTCACCTAAAACAAGATTACTTTCTGAGGCTTAGGGCACTGTGCTACAGAAGGCTCACCAAGCATTACCAAACACACAGTTCAAAAGCTCTGTACCTCACAGCTGGCTGATCACTGACTCTTGCCTCATTTCAATGCTGTATTAAGGAACTTTAAAACAAGTAAATCCAGTTAGACTTGTGAGGAAGGGCTGAGAGACCTGGGGCTGTTTACACTGGAGAAGTCTGGAAGGGGATATTATGAATGTTTACAAATATTTGAAGGGTGGGTGTCAAGTAGAAGGGGCCAGGATCTTTTCAGTGCTGCTCTGTGATGGCACAAGAGGCAATGGTCACAGTCTGGAACACAGAAGTTCCATCTCAACATGAGGAAAAACTTCTTTACTGTGGGGGTGACAGAGCCTGGAACAGGATGCCCAGAGAGTTTGTGGAGTCTCCTTCTCTGAAGACTTCCAAAACCCACCTGGATCTGTTCCTTTGTGGTCTGACCTGAGTGATCCTGCTCTAGCAGAGGGATTGACTTGATCTCTAGAGGCCCCTTCCAATCTCTACCATTCTATGACTCCATAAATTCACAAAAGTCTTAAGAAAGAGATGATATTTTAGTAATGAAATCTGACCAAGTCACAGTCCACTTGCTCTTTATGTCTAAGTCTCCTCATGAGTGCCAGCAGCATTGAGGTGGGACAGGGCACACAACTCCTGCTAATGCAATTTCAGGAAGCAGGAGAGGTAAACATTTAAAATAAACCCCAAAACAACAAAACAACAGCATCACTACACTGATGGACAATATTTCTTCCCAGAATTGAAACACTGCTCTTGGTTTATAACTAGAGACAGTAACTCAGGAGGTTATCTGTGGGGTCCTCCAAGCAGAAAACCCTTTCCATCACTGTGTATGAAGGCAGAGATTGGGCTAGACAAACCAAGAGCTCCCTCCAGAACAGTGTCTTAAAGCAAAACTACTGATAGTATATTTTGTAAAGGTTATCAAGTGAAAAGTGTTACCAACTACAACTGCCTAGCACAAGCCTTTTGCATCCAGAATCCAGTGATAAGCAGCTAAAATGTTTTAGTCCTTTGCTACCAAATAAGGCGAATGCAGGAATTTACAAGGAAATCCTTCCTATTGTGCAAGCAGGTTTTGAACTGTACCCCTCCAGAAAGAGAGGGACAGGGTAAGATCTGAAACACAGCAGAACAGGTGAAAGAGTCAAAAAATGATGTCACTTAATTTCCTCCTTGCTGGATATAGAGAGAACAGGCTCAAAACTATCTTGCTCCAAGAAGATGCCAGCACATGGTAAAAAGTTTAGCTCAAAGCCTTGAAAGCTTCTCATTTTGGTAGGAGCTATCAATATCCAATTACGTTTTGCATTTGTTGAAAAGAAAAATTACATTGAAATCAGAGATCAAAAGTGCTTTGGCATAACCTGTTTGGAAAAAAAGATGCCACAAACTATGGAAGGCTTGCATTGAATTTTCCTTCTGTACATAGTTGCAGGAGCCAGTCACACTGAGCCTTTGGCTTCAGGACAGACACAGATCCCTGTGCAGAAAGGAACAATCTGTGCTCAAGGAAAGCAACAGAGTAGAAGCTCTTGGGGGACGCCTGCTGCCCACAAGGGGAATTCAGTCTGTTTGTAAACTATATTTAATTGCAGCCAGAATATGTTTTGGATAAACTGGAATGGAGTAATTTTTACATGAGCAACAACTTAGTTAATCACAAGGTTAATTGACTGGTCATAGCAGTAACCCAGTTTATTAATACCATCTTTAAGCACTTATGCTTTTAAGGATGCATTTACAGACCATTAACCCAAAGAAGATGTGAATAAATATTGTAAACTACAGTCCCACACCCATGTCTGCACTACCTCCTCTCAGACACACTCAAAAGCTGCAGCTTGGCTCAGCACTTAGATTACATAGACTGCTGTATGAACAGATGAGGTGTTCTCCTTAGGGAGTCTACTAATTCCCCAAACTAATAAAAAAAAACAAACCACAAACCAAAAAGCAACAGAAAACAAACATCTCTTACCTAAGGAACTACAAAGTGCTACAAAATACCAGTTCAGTAATAAATTTCACTTCAAAGAACCAAAGCAAGCATCATGACTATTTTGTGATGGGCTTACTTCACCACAGTGTTAAACCCAGCAGACTGGGCTTAACAGTGGAAAAAAACCAAAGACTATTTCAACATCCTTGTTCATGTTATTTTTACTGAAGTCACAACCTCCGGGAACATTTTAGGTAGCAATAAAGCAGATATATTTGAGTACTGCAGCCTTTAAGAGGCCTGGCACAAGCACTGTATATTTGATTTTTAATTTACTCTCAATCCTCCAAATATTAATTTTTCATTCTATTTGTGAACTTCATTTAACTCTATTTAGACAATTAAGTCATAAGTTCAGAAAAAGGGTCATTAAGTATCTCCTGAACATTAAGGAAGGCTTCTAATTCTGAATCAAGTTTTATTCTCTCCCAGTGTTTTAACTTTCCAATCAAGTCATTTAGTGAAAGCAATAGCATACACGGTTCCTGAAAGTGTAACACACATCAAATTGAAGGCTGGACAAGTGAGCAAGGAAAATGCTGTACCTGAACAGAATGAAACCGAGCGACTCAACAGCTGCCCGCCTCACATCATCATTCACATCACTCACCTACAAAAGGAAAAACAGGACATTCAGAATATAGTTACAACACTTGAGGACTCTGCAACATTTCACAATGAATGTCAAGAACACATATTAGTCAAGAAGACAGGATTACAGAGAAAGAAAGTCTTAGCTGAAACAGCCTCACCCTTATTCAGACACTGTGACTACAGACCTACCAAAGAGTGGGCAGACCTCACCTTTTACAGCGTGTTTCTTCCCCAGCCCATCATTACACAGACTATTCACGGCAAACTCGTTACCAATTTCTTGAGGATCATGTTTCATTTCTTAATAGGTGCATTTTTTTGTGATATCAGATTGAATATTCTAATGAAATTCTATTTATCCTAATGTCAGAAGACCCTGTTATTTCTATGCATAGGATTAAGGAAAACTTACATCACTTCACAATCTCAGATTTGGACCAGAACATTAACTCTGTAGACACAAAGCCTGTCAAAGCCATGAGCTTACTCCCTCACCACAACTTTCTTGCTATGTGCTCCTAAGCCCAGGGTACTCACAGCCACATGCAGGAGGCGCCTGATAGCTTTGTTGTTCCCCGAGCCACAGTAGGCCATGGCCACAGTGTACATGCCGGAACGACGGAGAATGGGGTCCTGGAAGGGAAAGCACCAATAGTTAACAACCATCCAAACAGGGGCTCTGCAAGTCTGACCTGAAATCGCTTCCACTTCTGGCCTGGAATCTGCAAACAGGTTGCCTCACTGCCTAGCTGTTCACTGACTCTGAGTAACAGGACAATCACCAAAGCAGGATTGTCAGTACCAGTTTCAGAGGGATGGGAAGCTGCTGTGTCACAAGCTGCCAGACAGAGTATCTGGCAGATGTGTCATTCTGCTTCTTATTCACTATCTGATACTGACCACTACTGGATCCTTGAAAATGACCCACCTACAGAAAATCTCATCTGTTTCTAACCATTACACCCTGTTCTATTCCTTTTTGCTATTCATTGGACTATGGAGACTAAGTATGAGGCTGAAGAAACAGCCTCATTCATAATCATCTACACACTGGTCTTCTTCTTTTTTTGAGTATTTTTGAGTGAAACAACCTGTGCAACTTCAGTCCTATGTAAGAACATCCCTGGTTCAAAACAGTCAACCCCAGTAGCTGGAGATTTCACAAAAGGACAGGAAGGTCACCTGCATAACAGAAGGGCCAGGGATTAACTCAAAGCTAAACTTACCTTATCTCTGCAGAGACTCTCAATGAGGGCATCTGCCTCCTCCATCCTCCCATACATGACCAGAGCGATTCCAACTGCAAGGCCTCGCAAAATCTTTTCATGCTGGGTTTCCTGGGCATAGCCAACCATGTCCTCAATAGCCTGAGCATTTTTAGATCCCAGCATAACCAATCCCAGTGCCAGGCCAGCTGCCTCACCTGCATAGCACAGAAAAATAAAAACAAAAATCAAGCAAATTCTGTTCCTCAAAGCAGTAAATATTGTATCTAGAGCATCATACAAGATGTAGGCCAACAGATCTCTCCTGGACACCGCTGTGCTCAGCAGTGCCATTATTCATGGCTAAATGTGCTTGCAATAACAACCTACCAGCCACAACTTAGTGCTTCTTCCTACCATGTTCAATTTTCTCTTCCTTGGGCCAAGAGCTGCAGAGATAATTCTGTGCACCCCTGCAATGTAGCAGTAACCCCCACAAGCTTCTCCAAAACTATCTCTCAACTAAAAAAGGCACATGGCTCTGGAGATCAACCACACTAAATAAAAAGTGTATGACAAAGAAAATAGAGTCAAATAAGGAACTGTTTAAAGACCTAGCACGTCTTGTCAATATTTGGCATAGTGCCACAGACCAGTCCTGACTGGACCTCTGAACATTACTGCCACAACTGAAGAACCACACTGATCAGGAAAAGGTCAGTAAATAAAACACAGCTAAGGCAACCTAGAAGTGCACTATGCTTCTAACAGAATAGCAGAAAAAAAACCCACACACCAAAAACCCCAGGTGCCTGATAAACACCTCAGATGGTTATTTGCTCTGAAAGCAGAACATTTACCTGTCACTGCATCATCCTGGTACAGATTTGTTTTCAGCAGGTCGTACACATCTTGACGTGCTGTCCCCATGGCAGCCAGACCCAGACCCAGGCTGCCACCATGTCGGACGATCTACAGCACATACAAGTTCAGTCATCAAAAAACAGGGAACAATATGGCTTCAGCTGAAGCAGATATCTTTCCAGCAATATAAAGCTGCAATCTTTTAGCCCCAAACCACCCAAAATGATCCTTTGACCTGGTAGAAATACCACTTTCACCATCTCAGACAGTAACTCTAATGAAAGAGGCAGAAAATACAATATAAATGACAGTTAAAAAGCCCATAAACAAGTATCAAAAGCTTTACACACAGCACAAGAGACTTTCTAGTAACCTTAAAGTGCTTTTCCCCAATGAGTGATTTATGTAGAACCATAAATTGCTGCCACGTGTAAAAATTGCTGCACAGTAATTACAAAAGAATTGAATAGAAAGGTAAATCAGTAACCACTTGAACAGTCTACATCCTCTTTTGTTCTAAGAAGAGACACAGGAAAGGTGGCATTTTGACAAGAATACAAGAGGGATCTGTTCACAGAATTTCTGAAATAGTCTGAAATTTCACAAAGAGAAGGGAACACAGTGGAAAAATACTCATCTATTCCTAAACTGAAAAGATACTTCTATAGAGGTCTACAGAGAGTAAGTGGTGAAGAAAAACACTTCTTATTGTATAAGATGCATTAAACATACAGGGCAACAGAAGTGTTTTACTTATTCCTTTGACAGCTAAGGCATCAGCAATAGCAGTGTGGGAATACTACAGGCCCACTAACAAAACAGGGTTGATATACAAGTAGGAAGAAAGATAAAGTTAGATTCACTGTCAAATATGCAAGAATTTCCTAAAAATCCTTCCTAAACCTTGAGCAATAGGGGTTTTTTTAGCAAAATTGTTAAAACCAAGCTTTATACTTAAGGCCCACGGGATGTGAAAGCATCACACTACTGCCATGATCTTAGTTACCTCTAACCCCAACTTCTACACCATCTAGCACCATTCTGGATATTCCCAACAAAACAAACATTAATAACTGAACCCAGAACATACATCATTGCTGGCATTCTTCAGCTGGTTCAGCAAGTAGTCAATGATGTCCCCACCATGGTTAGCATGAATGAGACCCAAGGCATAGAGACCTCCACCTTCCTGGTAGGCTGACCCTGGAGAGGTGTCCTTGGGTAGGTACGTGGCCATTAGCTGTAAGGCTTCTTTCTCATGACCCTGTATGTCCAGAGTTGAGCAGCAAGGGAAGACAGTGGGAAGTGAAACACGAAAAAAGACTGGATGTGAACATTTTACATTAATATTTAAACAGTTCAGGAGAAAAGATGTTATAGTCATTGCTTTCTCCATGAAAATCAGCCTTTTAGTGATGCCTAATCAGCAAAGAATCTTTCTGTGCTGGGGTTTTACTAACCATAGTACATAAGTATTCATCAATCACTTGGTCACTGATCTAAACCAGGGCAAATCTGGCCTGAAGCTACTCTAGAATTCATTAACTACAGCATTTTCATGCTCAATTACAAAGGCTTCTTGCCATTTTAAAAGAGCTTTAAATAAGCCTTCCTGTGAATGAATTTGAAGCAAATGACTACTACTTAGATGACCATTCAAACTTAGTACAGAAAGGACTTTGATTCTGTCCCCAGACCATTTCAGAATTATACACCTGCAATTTTAACAGCTACAAACTATTGATTCTGTTCAATTCACAAAGGAAGCGAAGTCCCAGGAAGAAGGTTCTCTCCTTGAGCCATGTTCCCCACCACCACCCTTTTGATGCTCAGCAAAATGTGCCATAAATTACATTGGCTGTGAGAGATGGACTCTATAAAGTACAGCTTTTCTTTAGTGCAAAGACACAAACTGTTACAGCTGTGACTTGCACTAGCCTAGATAAACTGGGATGCACACACCATTCAGAATCTCCATTTCAATGTTTTCAGTGCTCACCAGTCAAGCTTTTATATTGAACAGAGGGAAATGAATGCAGTGTTACCTTGTGTATAACACCCAAGCTGGCAGTAGCAGTAAACTTGGCCCAGTTAGTAGCCCTGGCCAGCCACTCCAAATTGTCTCTGGAAGACAGAAAGAGAAAGGTTATACCAGGTTTTTCCTACAGCCCATTTCTCATCTTGCAAGCAGGGTTTCACAGTACTACAGACTGCTTTCAAACAGAAAGCAGCTTCAAAAGGCAAGAAGGCTAACGACATTTTCACTTTGTATCAATCTCTCCTTCATCAGCCCTGATTTTTGGCTTGTCATAGTCAACCTCCTAGATACTGGTGACCACAGCAAAAATTGGAAGAGCAACACCTAAACATATAGCCCATCAACCCTCTGGGAGAAACTCTAGCAGAGTTTCTAGAGCTTTCCTCAAGTCCCTGGTAAGGACAGCTCTGACATTTCCCTTCCAAGAGTCATTCAGCACTGTCACTCTCCACCAAGAAAAATAAATAATTTCAGAAATTCTCCAACTGGTAAAAAAAGAAAACGGAAATTCCAGGTCTCCTCCCTCCAAACTGCTTGTATGATAGCTTAGCAGTCAAAGCCAGTTTGTGAGGATAGAGAAAAGGAAACTATTCCATTTTCTTCCCTCCGCCATCACATCGGTTTGAGACTTTGTTCATTCTTCTCTAAGCCCATCAGAGTTCTGCAGTGACCCCTTTGGAAGCATCAAGCTACGCAGGCCAACGATGCTGTTCAAACACCTCAAAAGACACTGAAGGTTCCTTGCTGTAGAGTTACCTAAGGAACTGGTCACTGGTGGTACCACAGTGCATGAAGGAGTTGGCTATAACCGTGGCTGTGTGACACACTGAGTTCCGCACTGCATCCTGAAAGAACAAAAACATCCAGTATCACCAGTCAGAAGATAAGGCCGAGGTCCTCGGCATGCCTGCCAGTGCACTACAACAATGGACTGCAATTACACCCAATTTAACTAGCAATTTCCCTTTAATCAAACTTAATAGATTGTTAATACATTCTAATATATCCTGAACCCATCTTCCCAGTGCAAACCAATCCCTGTCAGAGATGTGATTACTTCAATTGCAGTTTAACTGGAAATCCCCCCCACCACTTTGGGTTCCCAGAACTGAGCCCTGCAGAGCGTTGTCAAGACATCCCTGGAACACTACACAGGAGCACTGCCAAGCACTTAAGCACACGATGGAAAAGATTTTCCAATACATCAGAAGTACCTCCTGAAATAGAAGAACCCACTGACAAGCATCCCCTATCATTCTAGCTGATTATTTCACAAACAAAAGCTTTTCCTAGGGTTCCTAATAATCATTTAGCTTAAGAAAATCTTAATTTACTGGTAAGTTTTCAATAGGCCACCCTTAAATAACACCTTCCAAAATAAAACCAGTTATTCGATTCACTAGCACTGCCTACACTGAGTATTTGTTTTTGTCTTCAGCATGGAATTAGTCTCAGAGCACATATCAGAATTTCTTTAGCCCAGATGAAGGTGTGGTCTCAAGGGTAGGACTGTCTTATTGACCAGATGGAAAACAAACCCACCAAAAAATAGGAGGGAGAACAGAATTTGTTTCTATAACCAATCAGCAAAAAATCCCAAACCCAACACTAGCTTAAACTGACACAGTTTGACTGTGTGCACCCTTCTTTGGGTGAAATCAGCTCCTCTTCAGTCCCAGAGGTTCTAGGTGTAAATGTTGATTGATCATGACTAAAACACAGACTCGTATTCTCAAAATCCAGGGAGATGATGCTAAAATATAAGGTGAGTTTCAAAAATAATAGCTATGTGGTCAAAACAAACACAGGATTAAATCAGATTAATCCAAGACAATGATATCTAACAGTCTCTTACCTTTGTGTTTTTGAGGATCATGAGGTCTGTATTGTTGTTTCGTATTAAAAATTGCAGATGCAACTCAATGGCCATTTCCCCACTTAAAATTTTAATCATTTTTGAGATCTGGTCCTTAGGCTCTGGGTTCTTCACATGCAAGCAAAAAGAAAAAAACATGAGAATTGAGATATGGCTCTGTTAATATATAGCTCATCAGAAACCACCCTAGTATGCTGCCATCACCACATTCCAAAATCTATCGGGTTTTAGGACTAAAAGGACATTGTTTCTGCCCTTGCTGCACAAGCCCAAGCCTCCCTTTGTGCACAACAGTGAAGGTGGGAGAAGAGACTCTTTGAAATGTATTCTTTCATTGAAAGCAAAAGGATATGAGTGACATCTGATATTCTGCAAGCTGCTGCTCGGCCTGACAGATACAATGAGTCTCCTGCAATAGGCAGCCACTTTTACAAATAAGAACTTGTATTGCCATGGAAGTTTTAATGGAGAGGACCACAAAGCCACAACACTTTGCATGGCCCTGATGAACTGCAGCATCATTCTTGTGAGCTACAGGCTTTATTTAGAACAATTTCTAGTAGAACTAGGAATGTCCAAATAAATTAATCTTCCAAAATATTTTGAGAAAGCCTCCTCCTTCACGATGGAACACTTTCCACAGATTAAGTTCCACCTGAAGTTCCTTCTGAGCAGGGTGAAAAGTACACTGGAGCTCTTTGTACTGATATTGTTAGCTGGTTAGAGACCGATCAAGTGTAAGTAGTTCAGCCCTTAAACTAATCCCTTCAATTATTTCTTTGTAGTCAGCATTCTGTATTGTGGAAGATTAAGCACAAGAAAATTTCTGTCCACAAAGATTGTTTTTATGTACTTGCTCCTTGGCACAGTCAGCAACACCAATGCAGCAGAAACTAATTCAAGACACTTTTCCTGCACAAAACCAGTGTTTATAGGTTTCTTGGGGGAAGCAAGAAACTCAAACTTTTGTTTTCCTTGAAAAATCATTTAAAGAAAACACTTCTGTTTGCCTTTGATGAAATTGTCAGTGATCTGCAAGAATCTCTCAGAGATCCCCAATTTGTAAACATGCGTCATGGAGAAAAAGAAAAAAACTAATCAAAACAACTTGTCTTGTGCTTTACTTTCCTAAGCATTAGAAGCATCAGAATGGCATCAGCTACTGTACATGCTGAAATGCAATTGTATGTGCATGTTAGAAATGTATTTGGAAACTAAGAAAAACTGAATAAAAACATTTAAAATCAGCTGTCCCAGCAACATAGCCAGCATGCCAGCCAGAGGGAACACCTTTCTCCTTCATGGAGGAAATGTTACAGCAGCATCCCCTCCTGCCATTCCTGCAGAACAGCATCAGTTCTACGCAGTCAGAACTACAGCTGGACTTCAGAAGGAGAAGGAAAAAAAAAAAGTATCAAACAGTTTAACCAGCTGAGGTTCTCAGGAGCAGATAAATTTCAGGCCCTTTCTTCTGGAACAAGTTAGTTACTTCAATATAAACAAAAAGCAAACATGTGAGGCAGGTCCTCCTGGGTTCTTTTTCAAGGCTCAGTAACTCCTGATAAATGAAGTCACTTCCTACTCTCCTACTTTCAGTACCTGAACTGCTGGACTTTAGGACTGTCATATATTTAAATCTCAGAAAGCAGCTGTAACTGTGTCTCCAAGGAAGACAGAAGTGGAATTCCATTCTTCATTAGCCAAACCAATTTAGCCACCCCAGAGACTGAAAGGGAACACTTAAGAAAAACTAAGCAAAGCATATTTTGGAAATGGCACTCACAGTTTCTGCAGACTTCCCTGCACAAGTGCTGCCTGGTTTCTCTTCTGCTTCCATAGCATCACTGAAATGAAATAAAAATGAAAAAATGCTACTCAGTTCACTCATAACTAGTAAAGCACTGTAATTATGGCTGAACATAGTCCTGAGAGAACAGTATGGGATTTAGAAATGATGACTGCAAACAGGACTTTCCTTCTAAGCAACGACTTCCAGATAGTCAGCCTTTGTCCTGCCAAATTGCTCCCCCGTTCAATTTTCAGAGAAGTTGAAGACAAAAGCCCAGAAACCCCACCCTCTTATTCCATCAATAGTGACCATGAAAAGGGAGATGCTTTTAGGGAATGAACAGGCAGAGACAGGTAGGAAAACAAGTTCAACAAATAAGGCAGGCAAGATAATTATATCCTCTCCTGAGAGCCCTGAGCTCAGCACTATTAGAATGGATGCTTGAGCATTGAAATGAAAATAAAACATATTAAGTTGTTGTTAGCACCTGGTCCTAATGCTTCACAGGTTGACTTACAAATTACTTTCTGTCTTTCCTTTTATTTCACTGGAAGAGGGGAAAATGCTTACTATGCCTTTACGACTGATTCAAAAGCATTTAGACCTCACAGCTGCATAAGCCCTTATAAGTAACCAGCCTTGATCTAGCCAGTGTTCTCCATCTCACACTACCAAAGACAGTGTAAGGATCAGGCTGTGTACAGACATGACAGCACTGGTGATAAAAGAGCAGATGAAGCACAAACTGAGCATCAGCCTTACCACGGATTCACCAATCCTCTAAAAACAGAGGTTTAAACCAAAACGATGTCAATTCTCTGAATGCATCAAAAGAAGAAACAAAGAAGATGGAATGGTTACTGCCAACTTTGGTTTTCTTAACAGTGGCTTCCTGCTGCTAAGATCCAGGGATGCTGAGCACTGCACAAGTTTTCAATGTCAGGACTTCAACAAAATTAGATCTGAGCTATCTCTTTTTAACTGCTAATACAAAAGGGTCTGTAGCACTAAAGTGTCCTGTGAACAAACTCTTCCTGCAAGCAGGTAGCAGACCACAAGTTATGATGCGAAACTACATTGCACACATCACTACAATGAGCATTCTGCTTGAACTCTCCCTTTCCTCAGCTTTACAAGTTGCTGCAAAGACCACACAACATCAGGGTGTTCCCGAGCAATTCACATTATGGCTTAATGAATTACTGCTCATTAGCTGAGCCACAATAACTGCACAATGCTTACCTCACCTGCAAAGGAAAATGCATTCTTACCAGAATCCACTTTTGTTTGAAAGATACAATTTTACCCTGAGCAAAGAGCAACTCTTGTCTGTTACCCTGTCTTAAATGAAGGGGAGTTACTCAATTGCTTGCATCAGCAGGAGGCTCCACCAAAACAGGACTGTAACTGACAATTAGCCTTTTCTCAAGCCCATGTCCCCACCTGTCTTTCTCCGATCCAGGGACAGTGCCGGTGTTGGTGGATCCGGGCACAGAGGCGATGGGAGTGCCAACCGTGCGGAGATTCTGGATCACAGAAGACAAGAACTGCTGGCTGGCACTTTCATACAGATCAAAGCAAATTTGGTAGGCCATGAGAAGGTTATCTTCCTTCACCAGTTTTTCTAAGATGTCGCTCACAGCCTGTGGGTCATCCAGGAATATCAGGCACTGAGCAGGAAGGGAAGAATAGAAAAAACACAATTAAAATCAGAAGAAGACATTATGTATTTCAGGATGAAAAGCAACACTACCAAAGACCACACTCCATTTTCTCCATTCCCTCATCTGCAGCTTCCCCAGAACATCCCTTCAAAGAAAGAAAAATTCTCTCTGCAGAGATCATAGAAATCTCTGAAGCATTTGCACAGGTTAGTTTAAAAACAAGACCAAGTATTACAAATTCAAGACACACCATTCAAGCCTTCTTACTTCTGCAACATTATCTTTGGAGACTGACAGTGTTGTCCTACTAAACACAGAAATTTCAAAAGCACAGTAAAGAAGCATCAGTCATTATGTGGGGATATCTCAGCTAAAATGGAACAGGCATAACACTCCTGAGTCACTTGTACATGGCACACCAAGTCTGGCAAAGACCAGAGAACATCTGAATAACTTCACAACTCGTTGTCTAAACACTTTCAAATGATGGCTTCCTAAAAACCAAAGCAGTGTAAATGTTCTTTGGAGGAATAAATACAATTCCAAGCTATGAACCTACTATCTGATACTCCCTACATAGGCTTGAAATACTCTGTCACGAGTTGAACATGTCCCCAAGCTGCCTTTGAACATGTTTCTTTACATATTGACCAAATGTGCAGTTATTTGCACCTCTTTTTCAAGCTGATCTCACTTTGATATATATTTGAAGACATTTCATTTAATAAAAACCAGAGATCATATAGATGTCATGTCAAATATAACTAAATAAGAGTAACTTTTGATTGATTTAAACATTGCTCCATGACGTTTACCTGGCACACATTGATGAAGTCTGGTTTCTCCAGGTTCATGTAGATTTTAACTAGAACTCTCAAGACTTTGTTACGGAACTGTTTATTCTGCATCAAAGACATACAGAGCTTCAAACTGTAGGCTAGCATCCCAGGTACATCGTTCTGAAATGAAATTCAAGGATATCAAGTCTAGGTTTGGACTGACAAGCAGGATTTAGGAATTAAAATAAAGCTACATCCTTTCTATTTTAAAAAGCAGAGCAAAAGACATGCACATATAAACCTTCAGAGTTTCCTTCCTCATCTTCTGAAAAGCTTATATACAGTTTAAAGAAAAAAATACCATAAAAATGTACATAACAAATATTGAATTCAACAGTTAAAATATGTAGAAGATTCATGTAAAAGTACAGTACCTATTTTCATTCCACCTTTCTCATTTGAATAATCATTCTGAAATGCACTTAAATTCACTGCACTAACATAAAGCATCAGGAAAACAAACTATGTACCAAGAAAAGATCTGCAACACACCTACTTCTTGCTGAAAATTGAGATATAGATTTGGTTTCTAGACTTCAGAAAGGTAATTTGAAATGAGGAATTCATAATATGCAATAAAGTCAGTAAATGTATAGTACAGCGAACAGAACACAGAGAGCAAGATTATGATTATTATTCCCAGATACAGAAATGGGAGACAACATAAAATATGGAAAAGCTATAAACTGAAAAGTGTTAAATTTTAAGGGATTAAGCCATGAGTCTGGCTTACGACTGAGATACTGCAATGACCATGCTTCTCGTACTGCCAGTACTAAGTACTGACTTAACCTTAAACCCCCAGTGAAAGATGTTAAAGCCAAGACTCTACTGCCTTGCACTGGGGATAAGCTAAGACTGCACACAGCCACTTACTGAAAAACAGAGAAGCTCGCCCAACTACTGGATTTTTTTGTTTTGCCTGCCACAAATAAATCACTTATGTAGCCCTTCCCACCGTGAATTACAGCAAATGACAGGCACAACAAAATAAGAGCTGTTGTTACATTACAGCAGACCTAAGGTCTACCCAGTCCAGTGTCATATCTCTGCTAATAGCTGACAGGGAACACCTTAAGAAGAGGGCACATAGCCAAGCTCCCTGGGAATATTCTCCCAGCAAACTGCAGCTCAGGGATTTCTTAAAGGTAGAAGCACCTCTGTACTCAACAACCCTGAGTGGCTCTGCTTCCATGAACACGTTGAACCAAAAAACACCAAGTTTCACCTTTCCTTCTGTCCATACAAATTAAGGCAAGTTTAACTGGCTACACAGCCCTCCTGCCTCTTTGCACATACCGATTCAAGGATGGTTTTCTCAAAGATGTCCAGCCTCCTTGTCTCCAGGGCAATGCCTATGGCCTGCTTGTACTTGTGGTCATCCAAGCACCGCTGGAACATTTTGTTCACTATCCCTTCTAGCCTTTCATCAACAGGTTTCTTCTCCCCTTCGGGCAGCTCTGCGTTCTCCACACACTGCTTGGTATAGTGGTCGATACATTTGGCTGAAAAGATATTGAACAAACAGCAAGGGGAGGAAAGTCAACCTCCTGGGTGCTGGGAGTTCTGCACACGAGGAGATGAGTAGTGCATACACATGTCCTGCAGCAAACACAGCACAGGGGAAACTGCACGAAGGTGAGGCACAAGAACTATTTGTGCAGTCAAAATCAGATCACTGGGGAAGATACTTATATTTTCTCTCCTAACAAACTCTGATTTGAGTGCTGAAGCCAAGTAGATAGTCCAAAAGTGGAACCAAGGACATGACCTTTGTTCAAGTGACACGATATTTGAAATGAATCAGGAAACAGCAGGAGACTTCCCAGCTCCACTGTAAGCACTAGCTGGGGAGACTGAAAGCCAGCCCTGGTCCATCATATCCTGGACAAGGTAAGTGATCCCAGCAGACAAAATTTTAAAAAGCCATTCAAATTATACATGCATTGAACCTTTGACTTATCTTGTTAAGGGTGGATAAAGAAAAATTGTACCCCTTAGTCAGTCATGCAGCTATATTTATTAGCCAATTATTTCCAAAGTTATGCTGAAATAGATAATAACATTAGCACACAAATGAGAGAAAGGACAATAAACAACCAAAGCAATTTTCCTATTAGGACTTGCAATAGAATAAGGGATAAGAATAAAAATGTCAGAACTCTGAAGTCAGTTCCATTACAGAATCCCAAGCAAAAGAAAGCAAGCACAAAAACTGGATAAAATTAGCTGTAGCCATTTAAATGAATACAAGGAGAGGAAGAGGGATATAGAGGAAAAGTAGGTGAATCAAGTCAAATCTCAAAGTCACAGTAGGTCTGACAAAACAAGAGCTTTTCTTTTGCAGCAACAGCTGTTTACCAATGATGGTTTCCACGTATTCCGAGTTGTCGTTGACATTGAAGAGGTCACCTGCTCCCAAGGCATAGTTCAGAGACTCCTCAAAAGCTCCCAGGTGGTAAAAAACTTTAGAAGCAACTAGAGCAGCAAACTGCCTGCTCCGAAAGCCCTCGTCTTCATAGAGAACTTCACTGCAAAGGAAAGAGGAAGAGAAGAGAACCAGCTCTGGGTGCTCAATTCTCTTTAAAGGCACATGGCGGGTTGATCCAACCTGCATCTTTCAGACTACAGTCCCCTCCCCACACCCACTTGTATTAGTGCTTTCTGGAAAACACAGCTAAATGCTGTGCTATCCAATATCAAGCAACCAGAAC
Organism: Corythornis vintsioides; assembly: GCA_025447755.1. Taxonomy (NCBI): domain Eukaryota; kingdom Metazoa; phylum Chordata; class Aves; order Coraciiformes; family Alcedinidae; genus Corythornis; species Corythornis vintsioides. The sequence goes on along the minus strand of JAOEGS010006677.1, from coordinate 25,587 downwards.
TGCATCCACTTCCCAGCTCATGGATTTTTTTAAGCAGTGCACCCTGAAGCAAATGTTTTCCCTTACATTTTGTCCACTGACTCGGAGATTTCTGCCCAGAAGTCATTGACAACAGCATTCAGCTTGTGAAGAGCAAACTCCTATTAAAATAACAAAAAGTGTAATTACATTAAACATGCATTGATTACCTATCCTCAGTACAAATGAAGTAGCATCTAAGATCAGTAACATAAACACTGACCCATTTCAACAGCAAATCCTACTTTAAAAGGTCTTTGCAAATATTCTTTGGAAATAGAGGGCTGTTCATTTAACAAGGTTAAGACAACACTGATGTTCCTTCCCATGGCCTCTCTGTGATGTATGAGTGGGTAAAATGACTGAGAGGCAAAATTCCTTAAAAGAAAGGTTTTCAAAGTCTTAATGGCAACCTTTGCATAGCACACAGAACTGGCCTGTGGTCTGTGCCAGGCAACTCTGGTTAGAGTTGTTACATCTGGACTAGAATCTGCCCACTTGTAATCAGTTCAGAGCCAAGGCAGGGCTCATTCAGAACTATCACCACCCATGTCTGTTTCTAAGCAAAATAAGTGTTCAGGGGATTACCAGTATGACAAGATGCATCTCCCCCTGCTGAAAGGAGCTGTAACAACTGTTCAGGTACCTACAAACCCTCAACACATCACCACATATGAGCACCTGGTGGTGTCCTGTGGATTCATACACTCCGTGGACTGTAAACTTTCTGCTGCTGTTTTCTCCTACTGCTATTGTGATTATTTTTTCCAAGTGAAAACTGATTTTGTCTTACATTGCTCAAATTATGCTAAAATCTTGAGACATTCTTCAGCTTTACATTTCACACAGTCAAAATGGAGTCTCTGGAACACTTTAAAGTAACAAAGGCTCGTTATCACCAGAGAGCTGGGAGCTTTGGTGAGCAGAGTTCTTTGCATGTGCAGCTCCAGTTTGATCCACGTTAAAAACAAGGAAGTTTCCCATCTATTATCATGTAATTTAAGCCCTTCCTTTCAGTTTTCAGGCTAGATAAGATTTGAGGCCACCTGTTGCTGTCCAACTATGAATTACTGAGATGCACTTATTTCTGATTTTTAGCTCTCAACATAATACATTTGCTGTTATTTTCTTTCAGATGCAAGAGCTTACCTTGAGCTGTGGCTCTTCTTCATCCAGAAGGGAGATAATTCCAGCTGCAAAACAAGACCACAGTCAGTTTTAGACTCTCTTTCAAAAGTGAACATGCTATTCAGTTCAAAACCAAAAGAACAGGAAGGAAGGCTGTCTCTGGAATGCTGTTTAAAAACCTTCAGTATTAAAATTAAAGATCAGATCCAAGTTTGTACTAAACACAATATAAAATAGTTCAGAATTTATAACTGAAAAGGTACATTGTTTATAAAATATGTCCAAAGGATGATACAAGGATGATTAAAGGACCAGAACACGTACTATGAGGAAACGCTGAGCGACCTGGGGCTCTTTAGTCTGGAGAAGACTGAGAGGGGATTTAATAAATGTTTATAAATATCTGAGGGCTGAGTGTTGGGAGGAGGGGGGCAGCCTCTTCTCACTTGTGCCCTGCAATAGGACAAGGGGAAATGGATGGAAGCTGGAGTACAGGAGGTTCCACCTCAACATGAGGAGGAACTTCTTTACTGTAAAGGTCACAGAGCACAGGAATGGGCTCCCCAGAGAGGTTGTGGAGTCTCCTTCTCTGGAGATTTCCAAGACCTGCCTGGATCTGTTCCTGTGTGACCTGTGCTAGACTGCAGTATATGGTCCTGCTCTGGCAAAGGGGTTGGACTCAAATCTCTCCAGGGTCCCTTCCAACCCCTGACATCCTGTGATCCTTCTTAGAGGAAAACAGACAGAAAATGTGGGATTTACTTTCTGCTTCATCACTAGTGCACTGGCTGCTTTCTAGCAAGTGGCATGAAGAAAGACATGTCAAAACATCCCAATTTTTTCATGCCAGGAATCTGGCCTCCTGTCTAAGGGCAGATGTCAGATCTCAGCCTCAGCGAGGCTCCTGATGCTGTCCCTGAGCATTTGCACAGTTACAAAACTATTGTTTATCTGACAGAACTGAAGGAGGGGTCACAGCTGTTGGAAAGCTCAATCTGAATGGCTATGGATGAGTTCGTGGTCAGACTGACAGGTCGCAGCTGAAAGGGTTGGAGCAGGATCCCACCAAAGCCCAACACAGTTCACTTCCAGAAGATCTTGACAAATCTAAAAGGAGATATAGAACTATAGAGAAACCAATCTTAGTACAGTGAATTGAGATGAATCATGATCACATCCCGTGGCTGCAGTGGGAGGGAGAGAACCCCAACTTCCCACCGGGATGCACAAGCAGGAGCAATTCTCAGCAGACACACCAGGCAACCCTGCCCTGGGCAGGGCCAGGCTGAGCTGCTGCCCTTCACCCGGGGCTGGGCACCACGGCTGAAGAGTTGTGAGCAAACCAGAGCACTGAGAACACCGAGGACTGGCAACTGGGACTCACAGCAGCTGACTGGAGGTTTGTAACTGGTTAGTCTAGGGAAATGTGGGAAGAGTACAGAGTTCTTGCGTGTGCAGGGCAGCTGCCAGCAGGAGGATAGTCTGATCTTCATGTCAAATATCAACAAGAAGCTTTATCTGGAGCTCTGAATAGTAAGACTTGATGATAAGAGAAAATTTCTGACAGTAAGACAGTTATTCCTCTTCCTAACAAGGCTGTAGAGTCTCCATGACTGGAGGTTTTTCAAGAAGCAGGACAGACACGTGTGTGTCTGTAACAGCTGGAGGAGCACTGCTGTGACTCTTTGGCAGGGAACACAGGTTCAGCACCTCCCCCCCCACCCCCAAAAACTGCTCCTCCCACCTGTTTGCTGCTACTCCAAATGTAGGATTAAAAAAACCCCAACAAAACAACAAACAACACAGCAAAAAAGCAACCAAAATAAAACAAACCTCCTGCACTTACCTGATCTATCAGAAGGTAACAATCTCACTCCCACTCAACATACCATTTCCACCTTTAAAAAAAACCCCTTGGAAAAGAATTCCTGCTTTTCCTCAATTAAAGTAAGACAAACATAAATCAAAGGGCTTAGAAAGACAAGACTGTTTCTCTCACAAAGCCACAGTCACTTATTAGTTTCTTGCCCGAGTACTCTTCAAAATATTTCTTATCTTTTCTTCCACCATGAAGGTCTCTGTAGACCCAGACACAGCTTTTTAACATCTAATTCCTCACTTCCTTAGCCTGGGCTCTTCAGACCGGCTTTTGGCATTGCCGATCCACTCCAAAGTTCGAATCCACCTCTTCCCCTCTCCCCTTCTCTGCCGAACCTCCCGCAGCCCCTGCTACCCACTGCTTTGACACCCCCGACACGTGAAGACCTTCAGTTCACAACCGCGGCGCGGGAGCACCCCAGTGTCCGCCAGGGGCCCGCCAAGCCGCCGTCCTGCTCTCGCAAAGCACCGTCGGGAGATGGGAGGCGGCGCCGGGAGCGACGGGCGAGTAGCCGCCCGCCTCTGCCTCCCGCGCGTCCCCACCTAGCCCGCCGCGGAGCCGGCCCCCCTCAGGCCGCTGCAGCACCCGGGGACGGACGAGAGGCCGCCCCGGGACGAGGGCGGGCGCCGAGCGTGGGACGTGCACCGGGCGTGGGGCAGCCCCTTCGCCTCCCGCGGCTCAGCCTTAAAGTGCCGAGGCACCTGGGCGGCCTCCCGCTCCCGACGGGGCGCACGGCGGCTACCTGTCAGGCGTGACCGAGACCGAGGGAGACCGCCTTGATGTGCGGCCCCACGGAGCGCTGCGGCCGGCACCCCGCGGCCTGTGGCGGCGGTGCCCAGTCACGGCCCTGACTCAGCGAAACCCCGGCGGGCAGCGCTGCCCCGCGCCGCTCCCTCACCGGCCGAGGTGATCATGGTGCCGCCCGCCCGGCCCGCGGAGTGAGGTGGGGGTCGGGTCCCGTCCGGCCCGCTCCGGCCCAGGTGCGGTGGTGATGCCGCCGCCGCCCGCCCGTGGTCCGCTCCGCTGCCGCTCCGCCGCCGCCCGGCCCGGAAGTGCCACCAAGGCCCCCTTCCGGCAGAACCCCGCTGCTCCCGGGAAAGGTGCCCTTCGATATCGCCTGCGCGGGACGGCGAAGAAACAAACAGGCGCGTCGAGGGCAGCTCCCCTTCCCGGGGTCTGGCAGCTTCCGCAGCTCCCCCACGCAGCACCCCCAACCCGCACTCCAGGGCCCGAGGATCCCGCGGGGGCACCCCGGGCACGCCGATGTTCGCGCTGCCCCCACACAGACGGCTGCCCCCTCTTGCCAGGCGCGGGTGGCAGCTCCCCCGGGCAGCACAGGCTGCTCCCGACGAGGTGCCGTCTCTTGAGACACCGAGGTGGAGTCACCCCATGGATTTAGCATCTCTCGCAGGCCACCTCTGCCGGCCCCGACTTCTCTCGCGTACCATGAAGCCTCACCCAGGCCCGTCTGTCCCTAAAAAAGGGTGCCACGCGTGCAGACCCGTCTGACAGCCCCTCACCAACCACACACACACACCCCCCCCCACCCGTCTTTTGGCGGCACGGGGAGCATCCAGAGCACCCCCCTCCAGATGTGCGGACCTGAAGGTGCCCCACTTGTGGAGGGGCGTGGAGCGATTTTGGCTCCTGCTTTGGTTCCCGTAGGGACAGATGGGAAGTTCAGGCTGCTGGATTTGCACTAAGGAAAATCCAGCTCAACAGCAATGGTGCTGTACAAGAATCAAAGCGCCCGGACTTCAGTGGCAGAATCTACTTGTTTCCACTAAACGGGAAATAGAAAGTGCTTTCTGAAGGGCTGGAATTCCTCAAGGAAACCTCGTGGCCTCAGTGACCATATCTAGGGAAAGTTAACAGAGCTCTGTCTATAACACCAAGAGGGTCAGCTCTGCTTTCCCAGGCAATGGAGAAAGTCTCCAGCTTTCCCCAGTGCCCACAGGCGAGCAACCTCCCCGAGCTGCACACAGGCCAGTTCTGATCTTCTGTATACCATACACTGAGGTCACTTCCATTCTGTGTTTCAAAAACCACGGGCAGTGCTACAGAAAGGATAACACTGTGGCAAACAAAAACCAAACTGAAGCATATTCCAAATCATAAATAAAATTTCTTTATTAATTATAGGAAGCATGTAAGATAACAGTGCCCTTAAATTATTAAGCCAATAAAACATATAAAACTGTCTGCTGCCCCTCTGCATACTGACACATGGAAGACTCCCCAGTCTAGGATTGTACAGTAGGAATGTTTATTTGGCACTGGGTGCACGGCGGGGGATCCCCACCACAAACGTGCACACCCTCCCCCTCCGGCAATAGAGTAGAACTGTGTAGGGAGCTAAGTGTCACATATTGGTTCCGTTTGTAGCTGCGCTTATACATCCGCATTATCTATCCCCGCTTCTCATGCAAATGAGGTGTCCTCCCCTCGGGGCTGGCACAGTAAATTCTGGTCCGGGTCTCCAGGGGTCTATTGAGGATGAATAAGAGCCTTCTTCACAACTACACTTTTGACCTTAGCTACTTGCGCATGCTCAGTGGATTTCTGGCACTCTGCCACAGTACTAGTCCAGTCTGGATCTTCTGCAGTTAGCTGCTTCTCTTCAAGGACACTGAGGAACCATCCTGCCTCACATGAAAGCAGCCCCCAACCCTATTGCTACATTTTTAGCATTTTAGCACCCCAATATCAACACTGCTGGTTCCTCATCTTCAAGGATGTTAAGGAGGCAGGGGAATATCTCTACACCTGTTGCTACATGGTTAGTCAGGAAGCAGATGCAGGAAAGTGGGGGCGAGCCCTTTGAGGCCCCTGTATCATCCCCCCCTTTTCTATAGAATCAGTAAATTCTTTTACTAATACATAAATTCCTAATGCATAAGACTCCTTATCTACTTTTTCAGCAAAGTACTTATTCAACTCAAGCTTGTGCTGAAGTTGGTTTTTCTTCCAGCTAGTGTAAACATCACCAGTGTTCTGGCAGCACCAGAGAAAGCACATAAGCAGGACACAGATTAATAAACCTAGGAACAACAAGACAATTATTAAATCAAACAACTGTTTTAACCAAGACATATTCTTTTCTTGAGCTGTTCCAGAGGAAAGGTTTACAAACAAGTTCTGTTTCCAAGTTTCACCGCAAGAACACATAAAGAAACAAATCACTGCAGAAATACCAAACATCCATCTGATTTGGTGATTACCTGCCATCGGGCTTTAGATGCTTTCTTCACTCTAGTATGATGGATCCACACTGCTCATTCCCTGATTTTCACAGCTGTATAGCAGGTTAAAAGCACTTGGAACATTCCTCCCCCAGATGGACCCAAAGAGTCTTCTGCAGTTTCTGTTAGAGACTTTACATAAACATAGTCACTGGGGTGTATATTATGTACAGTTCCACCCAAACCACGACTCCAGGTCCCAACCACATGTTTACTTATTCGGTTAATCTGTTTCCCTAACTCCCTTAGATAGGTCATATTTTCTTCCCCCCATTTGTCCTGATAACACCTTTTGAGTTCCATAGGGTCAGCCATATAGGACCTCGAAGGGGTTCAGCCCTTCCTTTGTTCTTGGTCTCATCCTCATTCGTAACAAGGCCAGAGGAGGTGACTGAGGCCAGGTCAAATTAGCCTCTTGTCCCAGCTTGACAATTTGATGTTTAATCATATGATTCATTTTTTCCACCTGCCCACTAGACTGAGGACGATATGGTGTAACTGCCAATCTATTCCTAGATATTTACTAATTTGTTGGATCACTTCTGCAATAAAACAAGATCCCCTATCTGAGTTAGCTGCTCATTTTGCCTCCCTGTCCACCAGCTCATCTCCTCTCTCCAATTCTGCATTAACCTTCTGGTGCACCTTAATGTGAATAATTTACAATTTCTTAGGGAGTTGAACTACCTCCAAGAGTTTAAAAATGTCTTCTGCATGCTTGGTGTTCTTTCCTTGTGAATTCAATAATGCCCTCTCTTTCCAAATTGGTCCACATGCGTGTACTACCCTAAACACATATCTGGAGTCTGTATAAATATTTACAGTCTTGCCTTGAGCCAGTTCCAAGGTGTGGGTGAAGCCCCTTCTGGGCTGAAGTATTCATGGACAAAGGGCCAGACTCTATGATTCCTTGTCTGGTGGTAACTGCAAACCCAGCATATCTTTCACCATTCAGGGCATAACTGCTTCTGTGGGTGAACCAATTCTTTGCAGCTTCAATGCGACTGTCTTTTAGATCCAGGTGGCTCGAGTAGGTTGCCTCGACTGTTTCTAGGCATTCATGATGCACTGATTCTCCTGTGTTCCCACTAAGGAAAGAGGCTGGGTTGGCAATGTTAGTCACTATTACTTTCACATCATTTTGTTTCACCATCAGGGCCTGATATTCAAAAACCTCTGTGGAGAAAGCCAATGTCCACCCCTTTCCTCTAGTGCAGCAGATATTGTACAGGACACATATGCAGTGTTTTTCTGGCCCAAAGTGAATTTCTGGGCCTTCTGGATGTTTAATACTAGTGCAGCAACTGCACATAGGCATCCTGGCCAGCCTTTTGCAGTCACATGAAGTTGTTTAGATAGATATGCAACTGCCCTTTTATACAGGCCTAGGTCTTGTGCCAATATTCCCAAAGCAATTCCTTGTTTTTAATGGGAAAAGAGGAAAAATGGTTTACTCACATCTGGGAGTCTCAACGCTGGAGCTGACATCAAGGGCTTCTTCAATTGCTCAAAGGCTCTTGTACCTTCTGTGTTCCATTCAAGGTGTTTCTGCTCAGTAGTTGTTAATGCATGAAAAGGTTTAACAAGCAGTCCATAATTATAAATCTGTAAACGACACCACCCAGTCTTTCCCAGGAAAGTCCGTAATTCTTTTACCATCTCTGGTCTGGGGGTCTGGCATACTGTTTCTTTCTGGGTCTGCCCTAAGGTCCTCTGCCCCACACTGATTTCATAACCCAAATAAATCATTTGGGTCTGAGCTATATTTGGGCCTTCATTTTGGACACTTGGTAACCTTGTAGTCCCAGAAAATTTGGGAGGCTTACCGTCCATTCCACACAGGTTTTCTCTGTCTTAGTAGCAATTAAGATGTCATCCACATAATGCCACAGTTTCCCTTCCTCAGGTGGAGCTTCCCAGGACTCAAGGTCTCTTGCAAGTTGGTTAACAAATATTGTGGGGCTGGTTTTGAATCCCTGTGGCAGCACCATCCAGGTAAGCTGGGTTCTACCCCTGCTCTTGGGATTTTCCCATTCAAATGCAAATAAATTCTGTCTGTCTTGATGGAAAGGGAGGCAAAAGAAGGCATCTTTCAAATATAAAACAGTGAACCAAGCAAGTTCAGGTGTCAGCAGAGTCAATAGAGTATAAGGTTTAGCCACTACTGGGTATAGATCTTCAGTTATTTTATTGATAGCTCGCAGGTCTTGGACCACTCGGTAAGACCCATCAGGTTTCTGAACTGGCACCACGGGGGTATTAAAATTAGACTCACATTCTTTCAGCAATCCTATTTGTAGAATTTTTTATATTATTGGCCAAATTCCTTCCCTATCTTCTTTTTCTAAGGGGGTATTGTTTAATTCTTACTGGCTGTCACCCCTCCTTGAGTCTTATTTCTACTGGTGGGGCACTTTTTGCTCGTCCAGGTATGTCGGTGGCCCAGACCCTGGGATATACCTGGTTGGTGACCTCCTCGTTGAATGGCTTTTCCACAGGGACAGTGGCTAGAGACAAACTCATTATTTGCATATACTGCTGGTCATTCACTTTCAATGTTATTTCTCCTTTTTCAAATTTAATCACCACACCTAATTGTTCTAACAATCTCTGCCCAGCAGTGCTTTTGGAGAATTAGACAAATACAGAAATCTATGAATGCCCAATTGTTTCCCCAATTTAGATTTTAGTGGTTCAAAGAAATAAGCCTTCTCATCTTGACCTGCTGCCCCCTTTACCATTATGTAATCATTCCCCAGGAGCACTAGAGCTTGATTCAGAACCATGTATGTTGCTCCCATATAAAATAAAAAATTCAACTCGTTTTTTCTGCTTCTCCAGCTGTAATGTAACCAGGGGATCCACTAGGGAAGATTCCCCGGTCCCTGTCAATCTTACTTTAACTCTGCAAAAACCCTCCCTGTCTTGTTTTTCAGACAGTCTCATTTCCAATGTCCCATCTTCGTACACAGGGCACACTGATTCTTCCCCACCTGTGGAGGTCCCTTCCTGACCCTTCTCCTGGGTTCTTCATCTCTTTCTCTCACCATTGCAATCAACTTTTTATGACTCCTCTATTGTTCTTCCTCACAGTTACTGAACACTCTCCATGCTTCTTCCAACAGTACTTCAAGATCCCTATTCCCAGGTGCACATAACTTTTGCAGTTTCGTTCCAATATCTCCACTGGACTGCCCCATAAAGAGAAAAATCAATTGCTGCATTCCTGCATCTGGCTCCAGGTCCAGTGAAGTACTTTGGTGCATTACATCCCTCAACCTATCCAAAAATTCTGATGGGAACTCTGAAATTCTTTATTTAACTGCAAATAATACTGACCAATTGATAGCTCTAGGGTTGGCATTCTCCATTCCCTTCAAAATCCATATCTGATACCCCTGTTATCTTTCCACATGCACTGACCTATTCAGCTCCCACTCAGGATCCAGTAGGGGAAAGTAATCTTTAAAGTCCTCTCCCCTGCTCCCATGATGACTCCTAGCCAATCCTTCTGCACTCTTTAAAATTAACTGTCTTTCTGTCTCGGTTACACAGTCCAAAAGCAATTGTATATCACTCCAGTCAGGATCATGCTGTTTAATCAGGAGTTGAAAATGCTTTGAGACCCCTATAGGGTCCTTCTGGTAGTTCTTGGCTACTTTTCACACCTCTAGTTCATTGAAAGAGAAAGGAGCTTCAAATAACATTTTTCCTTCATCAATCCCTACTGCTTCTCTTGAAGGGACTTGGATTATTTATTTCGCTCTTGTCCTTGAAGCTACAGGGCTGCTTGGGGGAGATGGCAGAGGTGAGGAAGGAAGGGAAGACCATCTCGAAGGGCCCCTCACGAAGAGAGGTTGTAAAAACCTCTCCTCCTCCTCCCTATCATCTACCTTTTGATACACCTTAGCTGATCTTGTGCATCGCTGCCCTATATCACAAGATGAGCAACACTTCCCCATTCTTTTAAGATTCCTTCTACTGCTATCTCTTTCCATTGCTGACACCAGAGGGTTCTGGGGTACCCTCAAACCACAATCTCTTTGCCACTCAGGGTAACTGTGGATAGTGAAAAACACGTCTGCATATGTAACCTCATCCCATTTACTCTCTCTTCATAAAAACAGCATCAATTGTAAGAGTATATTATGTTCCAGGGTTCCATTCAGTGGCATTTTTGCCTCATTTTCTAATTTATACAACGGCCACCACTGATTACAATACTTGATTAGATGCTTCTTATTCTTTGAGCCTCCTCTTCCTACAATGTCTAGCCAGTGAGCTAAAACGCACCCGAAGGGGCTTTTCTTCGGGATCTCCTTCTCTTGGCTGTTACCCATCTTTTCAATCTCTTTCAATACTGCACTGCCACCGTCTGGCGATTTCGGGGAGGCACTGTGGCTAACTGAAATCTTCCTTCGTCTACGATTCTGGGTGAAGGTTTTTTCGGTATCTAAACAAACTACTCCACCAGCTGGTGTCACGTATATCCCTTTTAAATAAATCCGTCGTTCACCTCACTGATGTCAACCCCCTCCCTTTTGTTCAGAGATTTCCAAGACTCAAATCCAAACTACCGAAGGAACAAATCTTTCAGTTCCTCCCCAACAAACTACGCTACTACAGATACACCCAAAACAACATCAAACAGGGTAACAATCCCTAGATTGTACAGTAGGGATATTTGGCACTGAGCACCCGTGGGGGGTGATCCCCACCACAAAAGTGTGCACTCTGATATCAACACTTCTGGTTCCTCATCTTCAAGGATGTTAGGGAGGCAGGGGACTATCTCTACACCTATATATATATATATATATATACACACACCAATACCCAGACAGTGAAAACACACACAGAAAAACAATTCAAGTCACTTTAATGATTTAGTCAAATGAAAACAATACCTTTGGTCAAATGTATTCTCAAAACACAACTCCTAAACCCCGGGCAGTTCATCTGCTTCCACAAAAGTCTCACTGCAAGGGCAAACTCACATGATTTACTTAAAAAACACCAGTAAGTAAATCCATTGGATTTGTAGCACTAAGACAGGTTTAACCATAAATCTGTACTTTCAGGCCATCTCTTTGTAAACTCCAGGTGGCAAAGGCCATATACTGCAAGAAAACCAAAGATTCACCAGATCCTACTGCCAAGTCCTACTGGACTCACCTAACAAAGGGTTTTACTGGGCAAGCAGTAAACGGCCCAGCGAGCTGGGCTTTGCTGTGAAGGTGAGTGGGGGAATCCACTGCACAACAGCCCTAGCACTCATGCCAGGCTCAGAGCAGGAGAGAATTTCCAGCTCTCAGAGCAGCAGAGATGCACATTGCTCAGTGCTGCAGGCTGGGGTCATAAATACAGTCACTCACATCTACTAAATAAACTCCCTTGGTTACATTTATATTTTCCACCTCGTCACAAGCAAAGGAAACCATCAGAAATGCTGCAGGCTGGGAGGAGCTGGCAGTTCGCTGCTGTCTCTGCACAGCAAGACACTCTGACAAGCAAGTCAGCTGCCTCCTGGACTGCCCCTCCCCAGCCCACACCCACACAGCAAAGCGATTCTGCTCTGAAGAGATGCGACATGTGCTTCTCCACATGCTGCTCACCCAGACGTGGCATCCACCACCTTTTCTCACCACCTTCTGGGGCAGCTACAGCACCTCACAGCTGCACTCAGGGTGCTTTCCTAAGTAGACCAAGCCTAACTATCCCTAAGTATCCCAACACACTGAAACTAGCCACGTGGTAATGCAGACTGCTGAGCACAGTGGGAAACCCTCCCCCTCTCTCCTATCCAGCCCTGCCAGCATGGTCCAGACACCCTCAGCTACTCTCTCCCAGCTACAAGGGCAAAGCAGCACCATCACTAAAAGCACCAACTCAACCTGAGAGCTGCTAAGCTTTGCTCCAGCATTACCATCATGACCCCAGCGAGGTAGCAAGGTAGGTAGGTAGGTTGGTGGGTAGTTGAGTGGGTAGGTGTTCCTGTCCCCACACTACTTGTGGGAAAATTGAAGCACAGAAATACAGTTTGTTGAAAAATGTTGATCATGGTCATAAGCAGAGCTGAGTAAAAAATGCATCCCCTATTCCAGGTAGGAGGTTGAAATGCTGAAGGCACACTGCTGGGACAGAGTGCTGGTCAGAGCTGGCCAGACTGCAGACACTTCAGCTGCCACTGGTTAGAAAGGAGCTGAGGAAGGACAGACATGAATGGAGGACATACTGAATTCAGTAGCTAACCTGGAGAAGAGGTGGGTAGGATGTGGCAGCTTGAAGTTCCTCATCTGACCTGGATGAAACTCCAAAAGGACAGCCAGACCCAAGCAAAAAACAGCAGCTTATGCTAAAAATAAAACATGACCTGATTTATGTTGCATTAAAGTAAGAATAAAAATGGTATTCTTAGGATTATAGCAATATTCCTCATCAACCAAGGATTTGTAATTCATTGTGTTGCCCCACAGGCAGCCCTTTGGAACTACTTAATAGATTATTTTTAATTATTCATGTATTTATTTATTTATGAAGCAGCCACACTTCGTTCTGCAGGCCACCTCTGAGACCTGCCACCACATGGCTGTGGAGATATCCCACGTAAGAAGGGCCTCTCCCATAACCCCATCCAGCACCAGCCACATCTCAGCATCCATCTGCCACCCACTCCAACCCAGGCAGTCCATCAGTCAGTCTGCAAGCACCAGAACAAGCCAGTGGGATGTATCCTGCTCCAAAACAAAACTCTGCTCCTGCTCCCATTACCAGCAGTATCTTTTAGCATTACTCTTGTTACTGGCAGTGGGCTGTTCCTGCATTCATCACTTCACACAGCTACATTCAAGCCTTTTCAGTAGCTGGTAAATCCAAGACCTCCTATTTAGTCCTGTTGCAGTCTCCATGCCACCCTGTTACTTGTCTTGGGTTTTATTCCTGAGAGAGTGGGAACTCCAAGAAGCCATAAGGCAGGAAAACGGGGCAACAGGATCTGTTTGCAAGGGAGGCCAGCCCTGGGAATTGCAGCAGGGAATTCTGGTCAGAATTAGATAGTGTTCTCATTCTTCAAGCAGGTGTCTGCATTTTACACTCCAAGTCCCAACACATCTCACCCAGGACATAAGATACATCCCCAAAGGGCTTCTCAGAAGCCTAGTGTCCATTGGCAGCTCCAGGCATCCCCAGGTAGCTGGGTGCAGCAGGGGATGGCTCTCTGGCACCCCTGGGGAGCTGAGTGCAGCAGGGAATGGCTCTCTGGCATGGACCTCAGAGGCTGGTGGTAGCTACAGAAGACCCCGGCAAGTTAAGCCGATCAGCTTCTTCTCAGAGTGGTGGTTCTTCAGAGGAGATGGTGAGAGGGCATGCACCAGATCCTCCTCCCACTGCTCCAAATCCACTGGGCAGATCTGGGACACAGACTGTACTGGCTGCTCAGCAGCTCTAGGTGCCTATATCCCCAGCAGCTTCTTCGTAATTTCCATTGGGGGACAGGCTGGTCAGAGCCACTTCTTCCTCAGGGTCCTGCAGGTCATCTGCAAAGAGCAGAGAGAGGTCAAGGGAGATTCAGAATGGGAACCAGTTCTTTGTGCAAATTACAACTTGAGATTAAAAGCAAGCATGGGACGATGCAACTGAGTTATACTCACAACCTAAACACAGCTGAGTTTTTTCATAACTAATTTTCATTCTGTTTAACAAACTCAACATTGCTTCACAAAGTGGGAAGGGAGCATGTGGCCCAGCTCCCTGTCCTCCTGTGGTCTCAACAATCTCAGAACAAGCTGTATGGCCACAGGGCATCACCAGCCTGGCATTGACAGCAAGGTCAAGCAGTTCAATTTTCTGACCCTAGAGGACATGTATCAAAGCTGCAAATTTGGGTTGTATCAGTTGTTTTCTCTGACCCTCATGCTTTATAAGCATTTTGTGAGTTTAAGAGGCATTTGGACGATGCCCTTAATAACTTAACTTTAACATTTGGTCAGCCTTGAAATGGTCAGGCCATTGGACTAGTTGATTGTTGTATGTCCCTTCCTAATACTTGATTCAATTGAATTCTTTTACAGTGAAGGAGCCTCCCTTCCTCTACATGCTCCATAGAACAGTCTGGATTTCAACACTACACACCCTGAAGCTTCCTGCACAGGGGCACTTCAGTAAAAAGAGGACTGCTGCTGGGAAAGGCAAGCTGGAGCACCAATGGTACAGCAAAGGCTGAACATGAGGCTATTCATTACCTGAACAATTCCTTTAGAATCAGGAAGCCCAAGGCTGGCTGCCCTCTTGCTCCTCCCCACCAGCCCCAAATGCGAGTGGTTTGGGAACACTCCTTCCAGCTGTGTTTGCAGAAATCTTCATGTAAGATCAGGGTGATGCTTTCAATTAATTGCATAGACAGACAAGAGCTCTGCTGCCAGAAATTCTGGCAAAATGCAGCTGAGTTCAGCAGTGATATATACTCCCAGGGGGTATAGTTGGGTACTGGACCCAGTGTGGTTTTACTTAGATAAGGAAAATGTCATAAAATAGGGAGACAGCAACACAGCAGCCAGTTGTGTGCTGGTTGTCTTCAGGTTCTGGCCAAACCAGAACAGGCAGGGAAGAGGCATCAGCTACAGAGCTGGAAATAGCTTAAGCAGGCTATCAGTAAGGGGTATGGGCACCAGGATCACCAAGGAGTTGGTGAGGAACCTCTGACAGCACAAGCACAAGGGAGGCGCATGGGCATACCTTCATGAACATTGTTTGCAGGTTTTGCTTCATGACCTTTTCTGCAGCTCCTCCGGCTCCGAGAAATGCACTGCAGGAAGGATGGGAGCCTCCACCTCTCCCTGTCTTTCCCATCTTCTGGATAAATGAGAGAAGCTGAATTCAGACCAGCAGTGAGTCAGCCCTGCTACTCCCCCACCTCCCTGCCCCTGACTTGCAACACCTCCACCAGCCCAACTCCTCACAGCAAAATTGGGTCCACTCCACAGAGCCCACCACTGAAAAGGACAGAGCAGCTCCTGACAACCCTTAATTCAGGCTGAAACCTCTCTGCTGCCCTGCAAACTTATCCCCGGTGTTGGTTTCTACTTTGCCACCTCGCTGCCCAAACCATCGTGGCTAGGGCAGCCCAGAGCAAGGAAGGAACCTGGCAGCACCTCAGCCAGCACACGTGGCAAGGTTGGGATGGAGCTGGTTAGGGGCAGTTCCCTCCCTGCAGAGGGAACTTTCTCTTTTGTATTATCACAAAGCTTACGCCACAACAATCTATTTACCGCTCCTGCTTTATTAAGCAATTCCTCCCTCCCAGGGAGACCTGCTGGACATGTAGACTTGCAGCACACTGAAAACTACAGCTGTAACTGCTTGTGAAATGCAGAGAGCACGTGGCCTCCATTGATGTATAGTATTTATTCTGAAGGACAACAAGGTCTGAGTAAGTTACTCCAGGCTTTCAAGCCATTGTAGTAAAACTACAGCAGCTTGTAAAACACTACACCAGCGTATTTTACATGGTTTCCCACAGCAGCAGTTCAGCATCTCCATTGAAATATTGTCCAGCCTTTTACTTCCTAATCAGATAATAAATGATAAACCACTTCAGCGCCCTTCAGCTTATCAAACCATTGCGACACTGAAGGGTTCACAGTGGCAGTCCTTCCTGCCAGTCAAACCAAAGCCTTCAGCTGTAAACACATCCCCTCCTCGCAGTGCCTGGGGACTCTTGACACCACTGAGGCACAGCAGGATGTTCCTGCCTAGAGATGCAGGAACCCCACTGCCATTCCTGTCCCAGCTCCACGTCACAAAATGACACTGTCCAGGATGTTCCCAATACGGGTAGGGCTGCAGCTACAGGGCAACTGTCGGGGCAGAGTTGAGCAGTGATGTGTGTGGAAGAGGTTTTGAAGCTGCACTGAAATAAAACAGACATAAGCAGATGTACACAGAGCCTTACACTCTCCACACCTCCCAGCACCCTTATCCAGAGGCAAGAGCATCTTTTTTTCAGTTTACACAAGCACCTTCCAAAGTCAAGAGAGGAACCAAAAAGCTCAACCTCAAGTGAAGATACCTTTAGAGTGGCAGCTATAGAACCTGCTTTGCAGTGTGCTTCACAACCCCATGCTCATCTTTCCCACAGTCCTCCCTCAGTGTAATACAGTAAAAATATTCCTCTTCTGCCTTGCTTTTGGGTAAAGTCATGGGACACAGGAGGCCAGGCTGTAGGGAAGCTGGTCTCTGGCACTGCCAGGTCTCCAGTTCCCAGGAGGCACAGCTACATTTGGGATCCATCTGGCCACATGGAGATTTTTAGAAGGTAGGGCTCACACTCACAGGAGCACAGAAATAAGCTGCCCCTGCCTAAGGCTGAACACTACAGCTGATGAGCGTCCTCATTACACATCCAGGTCCTGGGACTCTTCCATGACTAAGAGCACTAGGCAGAGCATCAGAGGTGAATTAAAGCAACAGAGTCCTCCTACCCACCACGCTTATAAAACACATGCAAACAGGCTGTAACACTTGCTCTGGCTTCTTCAGCTCCTCTCTCTCCACTGCTGGCTGCTGTGCTGCTTCCATGTCTGCACAAAGGATGGATCCACTGCTAGCCACAAAAATACATGAATCGAGCAAAGAACCAGCAACATGCAGAGGCGGAAAAAGGTCATGTATGCAGGGATGTTTATCACATCACCAGGCTGCTGTGACCAGAACTGAAGAGCTCAATGGTGTCTGGGAGCACACCAGAAAATATTGTAGCAGGAACGATGTGAGAAAGACAAAAGAAGGCGAAAGGAGAGAAGCTGGAAAGGGGATTGTGCATGCATCAGCACAAAGACTTGGCAGAAGATAGCTCTGCACCCTCACAGTGTGCCCTGGCCATTTCAAAGCTTCTCAAACTTCAGATTCAGGATTCTGGACTGAGCTGATGGAAAGCAGCAGGTGAACTGCAGCCAAGCATCCCTCTGTCCCAGAGGATCCCAGAGGACCACATCAATACGGTGTGGCAGGCAAGTGCCAGGATCCCTCGGGGTAAAGCCAGCAAGTGAGCACAACAACAGAGCCTTTGGAAATGATGTGGAAGGAAAAAGCGGGAAAAAATGAAAGAAGGAAAGCGAAAAAAGGAAACAGCCCAAGACAAGCAGTGCCAAAGATCAAAGGGAACCAGGGCTGTTTTGTGTGGCTGCTGTGACAGCAGAGCCTGCCTAGCTGCCCATCAGCCTGCACAAACATGACTCACCTTTCACCCCAGGGCAAGCACTGCTCCTCAAGGCCTGTTTGACACCCAGCTTTCATCCTGCCTGTGAGAGGAGTCCTCACTGCTTACACTGGCCACCAACAGACCCGTGGTTTTAAACTCACCCACTTGCTTTGTTCTTATTCATTAAGCAAAGCCAGCACAAGCTCCTTCCTCCTGAAGGAAGGTCACATTCTGTCTGCACCCTACAGCAAGGGCTGCACCCCAACCCTGCATCCCCAAGAACACTCATCCATAAGCATGGACAGCCACTATTGTCGCACAGATGGCCACAATGTCACAGCTGTCCGCTGCCACATCCCTCCTGTACATGAGCTGCCCTGGGGCTTCCCGAACCACTGGGTGGTTCATCTTCCCCATCAGCCAGGACTAGGAACTTCACCAGAAAGAGGCAAATCCTATTGGGAAGGCTTTGATCCCACCAGCATGAAAGAGTTCCCAATAGAAAACGCCAGATCCCCTTGGCGTGGGGAGAGATCCCATCAGGAGTGGTCATATCCCCATGAGAAAAAAACAGATCCTTTCAGGATAGAGCCAGATCACATCTATATCAGGATAGAGCGGTCAGATCCCATAGGATGGGTAGATCTTACTGAGGAGGGGAGGATCCCACAGGAAAACAGGGCAAATCCCATTAGAAAAGCCTCCGGTACCTGCGGGGTGCTGCAGGGCGGCTCGCAGGGCGCAGCAGGCGGCAGAGCGGCAGTCACGCAGGGCGGCGGGGCTGCCGGAGCTGTACCGGGCCGCCTGCACCGTGCCGGGCGCCGGGAAGTGCCGCCGCAGAGCGGCGTCCAGCACCGCCGCGTCCTCCCCGTCCCCGCCGGGCAGGAGGACGCCAACGACGGCGGGCGGCGGAGCCGGGGGCAGGCGACCGCAGACGTCCCGCACCACCTCCCGCAGGCGGACCCGGGCCCCGCGGCCCCGCGCCACCCCGCCTCGGCACAGCACCAGCAGCAGCCGCGCTGCCAGCGCCCGCCTCCCGCCTCCCACCCGCCGCCGGGACCCGCAACCCGGCACCGACACCGGCGGCGCCTCGTCGCCGAGGAGATCGCGGGCGAATGCGGCCAGAGTGGCCGCCACCGGGGCCCCCTCCGCCACCTCTGCCACCAGCAGCACGGCCCGCCGCCCGCCTGCCCGCTCCACCAGCTCCCGCAGTTCCCGCAACTCCGCCGGCACCGCCGCCATCCCCCGCCGCCGTGAACCCTGCCCGGCACCGCGCACCGCCCCCGGCAACGCACCGCCCACTGGCTCCGCCACACGCCCCAGCGAACCGCTCCTTCGCATCCTACATCGTCCACAGCCGCGTACCAGGGCACTGGCTCCGGCACCGAAACCGACAAGCACCAGGCCCTACAACGGGGCGGGGGGGTGTCAAAGGTACCCCTAACCACCCCCACCCCCCCCAAGGCGATCCGCAGCATCTCCAACTCCGTCCCAGGAACAGCACCCTGCTTGGCCACCCCACCTTCAGCTCCCTTCTGTGAACAGCCAGCCCTTCACAGCCTTCCTGCGAGGCTTTTATTTTTTTCCAGGGGGAGGTGATAAAGTTCACGTGAAAACCTTGTGCTGTGGAGGGGTTGGGAAGCTGAGAGAGGGATGAGCAGGGGCTGAGGTGACTGCAGGGGCACAAATGAGGGCTGGAACACCTCTCTTGTACTGAAAAGCTGAGACACCTGGGGCTCTTTAGCCTGGAGAAGACCGAGAGGGGAGCTTATTAACATTTACTATCGTCTGAAGGGTGAGAGTCAAATAGAAGGGGCCGGTCTCTTTTCAGTGGTGCCCCGTGATAGGACAAGAGGCAATGATCACATCCTGGAACACAGGGAATTTTCCCTCAACATGAGGAAAAAGATTCTTTACTGTGAGAGTGACAGAGCCTGGAACAGGCTCCCCAGGGAGATTGTGAAGTCTCCTTCTCTGGAGACTTTCAAAGCCCACCTGGATCTGTTCCTGTGTGGCCTGCCCTGAGTGATCCTGCTCTGGCAGGTGGGGTTGAACAATCTCCAGAGGTCCCTTCCAACCCCTCCCATTCTATGAGTTTATGAACCTTGTGGGTTCAACAAGGCCAAATGCAGGGTCCTGCACCTGGGTTAGGGCAATATCCAGTATCAATACAGACTGGGGAATTAAGGGATTGAGAGCAGTCCTACAGAGAAGGACTTGGAGGTACTGGTAGATGAAAAGATGGACATGAACTGTTGATGTGTGCTCACAGCCCAGAAGGCCAGTAACATTCTGAGCTACATCAAAAGATGCGTGGCCAGCACATTGAGGGAGGTGATTCGGCTGCTCTACTCTACTCTGGTGAGGCCCCACCTGGATGCCCGTGTCCAGCTCTGGAGTCCTCAGCAGTGGAAAGACAGGGACCTATTGGAGCAGGTCCAGAGGAGGCCCCAAAAATGATCAAATGTCTGAAGCACCTCTTCTATGAGGGCAGGCTGAGACAGTTGGGATTGTTTAGACTGGAGAAGCTCCATAAGAACTTACTGTGGCCTTTCAGTGCTTAAAGGGTGTCCATAAGAAAGATGGGCACAATCTTTTCATCAGGGCTTGTTGCAACTGGATGAGTGTTCACAGCTTTAAATTGAAAGTGGTAGATTCAGAATTGATATATTGAAGATTTTTTTTTACATTGGAAACAGCCCTGGAAACACTCAAGGTCAGGTTGGACAGAGCTCTGATCAACCTGGTTATAGTTATAGATGTCACTGCTTGCTGCTGGGGGCTTGATTGAGATGAGCTTTAAAGGTCCCTTCCAATCCAAACTATTCAGTGAAGCTATGCTAGAACAGAGCTATAATCAGGGCTCTGGTGCTGGCACACATTACACAGCCCCAGCTGAGGGAAAAACCCGTATCTCATGAACTGGCTCTGCCAGCCAACAGTGAATGAAAGCCATGTGACAGCAGCGCCTTGCATGGGGTCGGTGTGCCTGTCAGATGAACCAGGAAGCTCCATTCCACAGCATGTGGTAAATACTTGCCCTGTGGCATATCAGAACAGGCTCCTCCACACACCTGAGGCCTTATCACAAAAATCCAGGAGGGGATAAACAGCTCAAAGGTGCAAATGGCCAGAGTCACCTTGGCTAAGCACTATCTGAAGCTGTTCAGAGCCAAACCATCTCTGTGGGATGGATAGATGGATGGATGGATGGATGGATGGATGGATGAGGCTCCAAGAAGGGTTGCAAGCAGATCTGAAATCCATGTGCCTACCTCGGATCAGTGATTCTTAACTTGTGCATTGGGACACACTTGTGCCATGAAGGCAGCTGACCCAGTGTGACTGTTCCCTGCCTGTCTTCATGGCTACCCAACCCCAGAGCCCAGCACATCAGCAGCCACCACAGGGAAGGGTTGTGCTACAGGCTTTTCCCCAGGCACAATGGAGGTGTGGCAGCTCTTGAAGCTGGTTGTGTGCCACCAATTATAAACCAGGTAAACATTTGTCCCAGACTTATAAACACTGACCCATGCCAGCATTGCAGGGGCTGGACAGCCTGGGCAAGAGTTGCAGAGAGACTTTCTGCCCTGGGTCCTAGCAAAATAACCTTACTCATTGACAAGCACTGATAAGCAAGTTGGGGGGAGATAAAACAGGAGGATTAGGCTCCTCTTGCAAAGATCAGAGTTTATTGTTGCAAGAGCCAGTGCTTCCATGCCAGTGTGGTAGCCCTGAGAGAAGATGTCAACACAGCAGGGCTACAAAGTCAGACATCATTCAACAGCCTGGTCTGGCCTTGGTGTTTCTTAGATTTTGTATTTACAATGATTCTTTTTTTTCCTCATCTGTTCAGAATCCTGCTCATGGTTCCATCAATAAAAGCCTGGGGTGTAATCAGCACCACAAGCTGTGCCAGTAGCAGCAGGAGGGGACAGAAGAGGATGCTGGTCCCCAGGAGCCCTCACCTTGGGGTTTCTCTGTTCATGCTTTCCCCTACTACAGAATTCCAGGTACAGCCCTTCCACAGATTTGTTCATAAGCCAGTCACAAGCAAAAAATCTTTGAGAAGAGGGACCAGCAGCTTTGGCTGCTCCCTGCAAGGAATAGACAAAAGCAGATATTTCCTTCAGCCAGTTTGACTGGGGAAGCCCAGGTGTCTTGAAGTTGGCTCTAGGAGGCAGGATGATCCCTGCAAACTGCCACAACGACTCCCACACCCCACAGCATAAACTCCCCATGAGCTGCCAGCACAGCCTGTGGCGTGGTTTAACAGTCAGTTATACCTCATCTGATGGGCAAAGACCACTATAGCACAGGTCTTACAGGACTCTTTTCAAGCAGTGCTGTGTCAGTGACTCAGATGGAGACCCCAAAGTTCCTCAGAAGGGGGATGCCAAACAGGCAATTCCCAGAATTTGTGAAGATGATCCTGGCAGAGAAGGTATAGAAAAAATTGAAACAATCTTCCTAACCCATTACAGAAGGAGCACCACTGGCTATTTCTCTGCAGGGGCCCTGATGTTTCAACTGCCAGCACAGCTCTAAAACCAGTATTTGGGACCAGATAGAGCTGTTCTTCATGGCTACTGCAATTATTGAGTTAATTTTGGGTACACATGTACCATTGTCAGCAGAGGCTGGTTGGAAGGGTGAATGCCACCCACAATACCCAAACAACCTTGTTTACATTTCTTTATTCATTAACAGAGGTAAGACCTAATAGCAAATACAACTTTATCTTCCTTTGTGTTACTTAAAGAGGTACAGCTCAAACAGTTCAGAGGCAGCCATGAGTAGTGCCCAATGAAGTGACTTCATACCTCTGACAGGCATCTGAGTGAAAACACAGATGCATTTACAAGGCCTGACACTCCAAACTCCCAACAGTAATGCTTGTAGAAAATCTCTACAGATAGCCCTAAATGAGGGTAATCACATCTCTTACATATGCCCACAGCTGTTCTGAGCAAACACACTATCTCCTTTGAAGTCCAAAATGAGCAGGAAGGGAAAATGCTTTGTTCAGAGAAACAAATTTATCATGTGTATTAATAGCTCCTTGAAGTCTAAACAAAATCAAAGCTTCATTGGATTAGCACCTTTAATGTATCTAGGCAGATTAACCTAAAGAGAGTAAAAAGGGGTCAGGAAAAAAGATTTCTTATGCCAGTTTTTATGACAGGAGTGCAGAGAGGCTAAACGAGCAAAGAAGGGATCTCTGGGAGCAGCTCTGAGCACCCGTGTCCAATGACCCAGCCCAGCTCCTTAATCTCTTCCTTTCAGCAGGCTTGGTGCTCACAGGGGCACTTGGAAAAGTCTCTGAGCTTAAGGAGCATGAACTGGCTGCTCAGAAGCTAAGCCTTAGAAAACCTTTTCACAAATTTTCTTTCTCAGCTCTATTCTGCAAACTAGCCTCTACTTACTGCTTTGGAAAAACACATCAACATTCTGAGATGCTGAAAAGCACCTGCTTTACTTGTACAATGCTACCAGTTGCCAGCAGGAACATTGCTGTGAAACACTAGCATAGAACTCTTCATCCATGGAGTTTTTGGGTGCCTCAAAAATGTAGAAAAGGAGGTAATTGCAAGCGAATACCCCAAATCCCACCTGTCCCCTTGCCTTGAACATCCCAGCCCCACTTATCTTTTTCTAGCCCATCTCCTGTTCACTCCCCTATGGCTCTTCCCACTTTCTCCACTGATCGTCCTGAAAACTCCCCTCAACCTTTATAGCCATTGAACCCAAATCCCTACACACTTGAACAGTATAAAATCAGACACAAATCCTTCCTGTAATAACTTCAGTCATAAATGAATCCAGACTAGCTGGTAACTTTGTTCTGTCCCAGCTCCACACACCCCAGACCAAACCACCTCCAGGGACTACTGAGGCAGACCCAGTATTGGTCCCCAGCAGCCTGTGCCAACTCAGCCCTGGCCTGGATCCATGCAAATCACCACACACCTCTGAGTGGAGGTTACAACCCCATAAACAAATAAAGCTGAGAAGTGCCTGGCTGCCCCATGGCTCAGATATTGTCTGGTTTTCTGATGGGGAATCCTAGATATTTCCCCACCTCTCTTCAAAATCTCATTCCCTTTGAAAGCCAAGCCTCATTCTCTGCAGTTGTCCTAAGTTTCCTTTTGTTTCCTTGAGTCACTGTCTCTTAATAGATGGCAGAGGGACATAGAAAGGTATTTCTGAAGAGGAGGATGGTGTCCTGGTGAGAGGCTGCATGTGAAGAGCCTGTGATGTGAGGCAGTCCTGATCACATAGTAGGAGGAATGTCTCTGTCCCCTTAGAGAGTGATGAAGGCTGTCCCTAAGTCTGCTTTGCTCTCGCTCCTCCATGGGGAAGAAGTTTAAACACTGGCTGGTGATAGACATGAAATCAGACCCAAGGACCAAGCAGCCTCTTATGACCTTTTTCCATCCATCCTGCCAGAGACTCAGCTGGAGGCTGAGGCTGTCCTGTTTTTATGACAGGACCTAGGACTAGCTGTTGACAACCACCAGACTCCATTTTTCCCAGTACACATATGCCTTTGACACCAACAGTCCAGGTTTTTGTGTGCTTACCTTTTGTAAAAGTTATCCCTGACCCTCTGGAACTGGAGACCTGTGTACAGGGACCACTGCACACAAATGCAACCCCTCCTGTCTCCCTCATACTCTCTCTTGCATCCTCCTGCCTCCTTCCCACAAAACCTCTTGGCATGTGCCAAACCCCCAGGTTCTCAAAACTGCTCCCTTTATAAAGACAAAGAGCAGATCCATCAGCTTCCCAGGCTGGAGTTGCTCCAAAGCACAAAGCAGGTGGCTTGGGATCTGGCTGGTTTGACACTTGTGGAGCCCTGAAAAGAGGCTACAGATGACCATCTAGCCAGGTGCCCTTCAGATGCACCACAGGACACCAAAGGGCCCTTAGACCCTGCCCTGGCACTGAGGCACAATGTGCTGGAGCAGAGCTAGGCAAGGGTTTTTTGGAAATGGACAAAGCTTGGCTCAGGTGCTGTCTTGATCAAAATGATCTTCCAGAGGTAGCACTCAGATGCCTATATGCCAGGAGCCCACAGGATGGCTGCTCCCTGCTGTTCTCACAGCATGTGATGCCAGCTGAGCAAAGCAGATTGTTCTCCTCTGTCTCAAGAGAGACCTGTTGCACTTGGAAATCTTCTGAACCATGTAGTAGTGCTCCTAATGCTTGCTGGTGCATCTCCTTGGTGGGGTTTATCTGAGCTGGCTGGAGAGGTTGTTAATGAACAAGTGGAGGCAGCAAACTTTGCTCTCCCACCATGTAATGACTGTGAAGAACCCTGAAGAATTTCAGGAGCTTTGTGCTGATGGGAACTATGTACCAAAGACCCCTGCACTCAGGCTATCCTGGGAAAAAGAGGTCCTAGGTCTTACCCCTGAGGTTCTTTCACTCAATTTTGGGACAGTTTAAAATCCAGAGGCCACTGGTTGTTGTCTCTGACTCCCTCTCTGTTGACAACTGGTTTCTGGGCAACAGCCCTGCAGGTTTCTCAGGGACATTTTGATATCTGAGGCATTTCACACAAAGCAGAAAGCCAGTGACTTTTGGTAGAACGTTCCTGGTGTGAATTGTTCAGGCAATGCAGCAAAGAAATCTGAGCTTTGTAGCAAGGGCAGCGAGATGCTGAGGGCACAGTGTCCCCTTCTGGCAGCAGCCACACACTGACTCACGTCCGTGCAGGAGGACGGGGCAAAGAAGCAAGGCACTAGGAGGGAATCATTTCTACAAAGGGACATTCAGATGAACAGCACTAACACAAACCTGCCGACATCTGCTGCCCAGGGGAATTCGTTCTCCAACTGTCTTCAATACCGTGTGTCATTTACGTTCAGGCAGAACACAAGAGACCAACCTCTGGCTCTAAAATAATAAATGGACTCTGGAAGTCAACTTCTAGGGGAAGAAACACACAAGAGATAACAGCAGTAGGCATCATGCTGGTCAAAGCTTTGGATCCATGGAGTTGTTCTTTCCCAGATGCAGCACCTTACACTTGCTCTTGTTTTGCATTCAGTTTCTCCCTGCCCAGCTCTCCAGTCTGTCCAGGTCTCTCTGGATGGCAGCACAGCCTGCTGCTGTGT
>JAOEGS010006676.1:30134-62652 GCA_025447755.1 Corythornis vintsioides | reverse complement strand
AGGCCAATGGCATCCTGGGATGCATTAGGAGAAGTGTGGCCAGCAGGTCAAGGGAGGTTCTTCTCCCCCTCTACTCTACACTGGTGAGACCCCACCTGGAGTACTGTGTCCAGTTTTGTGCACCCCAATTCAGAAAAGACAGAGATTTACTGGAGAGAGTCCATTGCAGGGCTACCAAGATGATGGAGTGGAGCATCTCCCTTATGAGCAGAGGCTGAAGAGAGCTGGGGCTCTTTAGCCTGGAGAAGAGGAGACTGAGGGGGGACCTCATCAGTGTCTATAAATATGTTAAGAGTGAGTGTAGAGAGGATGGAGCCAGACTCTTCTCAGTGTCATCCAATGACAGGGCAAGAGGCAATGGGTGCAAGTTGAAGCACAAGAGGTTTAGGGTCAACACAAGAAAGAATTTTTTCTCAGTGAGGGTGACAGAGCTCTGGAAGGGGCTGCCCAGGGAGGTTGTGGAGTCTCCATCTCTGGAGACACTCAAGACCCGCCTGGATCTGTTCCTGGGTGACTTGGTCTAGGCGATCCTTCTCTGGCAGGGGAGTTGGACTAGATGATCTTCTAGGTCCCTTCCAACCCCTAACATTCTGTGATTCTGTAATTCTGTGAATCCAGCAGCCATTGGCAATGCTGGACAATGAGCCCAAGGGACACTGAAGGTCTCACTGGCAGCTTGTTCTGGCTTTGGCCAGCTGAGGGGTGGTCATGCCCTGGAGAAGGTCTTTGTGAAAGGTGGCAAGAATATGGAGGGTTGGATTGGTTGCCCCAGGTTTCTCAGGCTGCTGAGTATGTTGGAGTTACAAGATCCTTTGTGGTATTGGATGTTGGCTTGGTTCTTACAACTGAACTATTTATTTTTTCCAGTTAATACCATAAATACAATAGACTAGATCCTTGGAGAAGGACTATTTTGAAGAATACTCCTGATCAGTTAGGGAAAGAAGTACCAGAAGATGCGTAGTAAACCAGCAGACAGGCTGCTTGTTACTGGGAGAGGTGCTGGAATGGGGAAAATGCTGCAATTTACAGTAGTGAGAATTTGCCTTGAGACTCCACATCCTGCCATAAATTGCACTTTTATCTTTCTTTGTTCAAAAAAGCCATCTTTAAAGTGGCACCACTCTATTCAAGGTTATTAGAGCAAACACCCTTCCTGCAGGTTAGCGAAAACATCTTAGATGATTAAAGCTGATTGAATTATAAGAATGTGGAGTATTGGAGACTTTTTTTTTTACTTTTTTTTCTTATTCTGCTTATTTGATATAGGCCATATGGCTTACATATGAGGATACAGGAAAACCAGTTACATTTTGTCAGTTTATTTTTACTCTGGAGACTTTGAAAAGGCTTCAGGAGAATATGTTTGTTTAAATCCAAACCAAGTCTTGCTTCTGGCCCTGCCAGTTCCCTCAGGTGTGAAGGGCTGAGCTGGGGCAGTGGTTGGTGAACTGGGCTCAGAATGGGAGCATTGGGGTCCATTTTGGTGAGGGGTCTGGTCAGGGCCACACGTGCTGCTGAAGTCAGCCCTTTGTGCCTTAGCCTGATGTCTGCTTGACTCAGAGCCAAAGACCTCCAGGGAGAGAGGTTCAGCACCTGAGTTAAATGTGTAGAGACTGGAAAGTTAATTTTTAACGATAGAGCAGAAATTCAGGCTTCCTGCATGGCTGGGGGTGGAGGTTGTTGGTTCACATCCTCGGTCACTTTTGATGGTGGGAGGTTTGAATGAGGGGTGCTGGTCTGGGCACTTGGAGTCTGTTTTTGGAGGAGACACAGTGCTGTGATTTGATACAGAGTATTGTTTAAGGAAGTTACAAACCCAGAGTTTCAGCAAAAGATGCAGAGGCACTTTATTGAAGCAGCAGTGAGGCAGACAGCTTTTCAATTTATTTTTATCAAAGCACTTGCAGTTTCCATTCAAGGCTGTTAAATTGGTAATAAATATGGTGGACAGAACCTGTTTCCAGAGCTGCTGTTTTATATCTCCTCCTTTTTTTTTTTTTTTTTTTTTTTTTTTTAATGAGAAAATGCCTCAGCTGGGAGGTGAATAAACACCATTTTATTTTCCTTTCCACAAGAAGCACTTAAGACCTTTCTTCAGCTTTCTTATATCTTAAGATTTTTATGAGTCTTAGGAAAAAAACCCCAAACAAATGGTTCCTAAATAAATGAGTTGCTGGCTACATGCAGGACTAGAAAGATGTATTATGGTGAGCAGCCCATGGTAATCCTGCAGGAGAAATTAACCTAGAATTTCATGTCCACATACACAATTTGATAAAGTTCCCTTCAGAGGAAACTTCCTACTTTGCTGTGCTGTTGGGAAATATTTTTTTTTTTAAGACAAACTTTTTCCCAGTGCCAGAAGTCAGTGTTTCAAGTGCACACTTAGGATCTGGTACATGATTTACATGTCTGCATCATGCTCCTGTGGTCTGAATCATCTCTTTTTTCATTAATTGCGTTATAATAAAATAAAAAGTCCTTGTCATTTCCCCATAACTGCTGAAGAATTGTGCCCTGTTCTGAGGGCAGCTTTTCTCAGTACAATGTGGCAGTAGCTTTTCTTGCTATCAGATGCCCACAGCATGAATTTTTTTATTTTCCTGCAGTGATGAGGGCACAAGAAGTGCTCTCCTCCCAATTTAAGTATATAGGTACTCCCATAGCTGGTCAGTCATTTACAAACAAGCCCCCACTATTCATATAGACTTGTGCTAGTCATGCAAAAAAAAAAAAGTCTAATAAAATGCTTTCAGTTTTATAAGATTATTTGGATCTGCTTTCACTTCATGACAATGGATTATGGAAAATCTCCATGAAATATGAAAGTGGATATATTTGCTTTTAAAGGTGCAAATAAATACTGAGTCATGAAACTGGCAACTTGGAGGAACTATATACGTGTGTGAAGCTGGATAATTAGTGTAATACCACTTAATACTAGGTTTCTAAGACTGGATTTATTTTATAGGTGCAAAAGCAGATTGTAGTTCCTGAAGGTATTATGGCATGTAGTTTTGAATAAGGTGGTTATGTCTCCTGCAGCACAGTATGCTTAAATGTATATTCTGTATGCATCTAATATAAACTTACATGTGAAAGGTTGTGGTGTGAGGACAGCTCGTGCTCTGTTCACGTACTTATCAGATTTTAAAGAGCATATTTAAAATATACTTGACCAAAACCATAGAAAATCCCCACAGATGCTTCCAACTGATTTAGTATTTAATCTGCAACAGTTTTCACAAAAAAAAAAAAAAAGACATTTTGCATGTGTTCCTTTGTTGAATTAAGAATAGTTTTAGATTAGTCAGACTTCCCTTTGATTTCATAGCCTACATTGGATTCTTAGTGAAGCATTCTTCAAAGGTGATCAAGGCATTTGGTGGTGTCCTCGCTGATGATGGTCACTGGAGGAACAGCAGCAAGTTGTTGCAGAAATTTTAGTGAGATGATCTTTCACGGGGAAGGACCCCTCACAGGACCTGCAAGGCTGGTGCTCCTCAGGGTTGGCCTGGCAATCTCCTGCCCTGTCTGGTGTGTCCTATTTGACTCCAGGTAAATAATTTCACACTCTATGTTTTGGATTCAAAATCTGTGTAATGTAAAGACAATAAAAAGCATAAATGTTTGGAGAACACAGGGGGAAAAGAAGAGTTGTAGGAGCCCTGAGAAGTTGAGAAGTGACCCCAAAGGCCAGCCTGCAAAACACCCTTTTCTCCCCATGTCTGGTAGGATGAGGTTACAAAGACCATTCAGATCTAGTTTTCCATTTTCTCATTCACATCTACCTGAGGAATTACTGTTTTTCTGCATAAAAGAAACTTGTTGCTGAATATAAAAATCCTATTTGGAATAGACAGGCCTTATCTTCTGCCTTTGCTTAGTCATTCTGCTGATGGTTCTCTCCTATTGCTTTGCTCATTTGTTTCTGTTATCGTCAATGGGAAAGGGCGCTTTTAAAATCAATGAGTCTTGAGCACAAAAAACACTGGTCAAAAGGCTTTGCTACAGCCCGATCTCTCTTCCCTTAGGAGCAGGACCTTTGCTACAGGTAAATGTGTCTACACTTAACTTTTGGAGCCAGATCTTCCAATCTGTAGGTACTCTTCCCATTGCTCAAGAGGAGCAGGCGCTAGTAAACTCATCAGACTGTGATTGACAGCACTGTCTTTAAATTTCAGTATCTTCTCTGAATGTTTTATACCTGCCAGGATTATAAGGTAGGCCCCATAATGGAGTAACTCATTTAAAAAACAAGGATTAGGGAAGGGGAAAAGTCCCATGTTACATATATACCTGCTTGTATTTTGGTAATCCTGGCACAGCAATGTATAGATTATTTACCTGTGTTTCTATATCTCAGCTGATAAAAACCTTTTGGCAACTCAGTGTTGGCAACATAGTCTTAAAGAGCAGTGGGAGACTCAAAAAAGATTCAGAGGAAACCTGTTGATTAATTTGGTTAATTCATATTATTTTTTCAAGCCAGACTGTTCCCCAGCTGGGCCTCAGAAGCCTTCTGGGTTACCTTACTTTGGGAAGAAATTCCATGTTCTAAATCAGATCAAAGAAAGCGTATATGGTATGAAGGCACAGAGTGGTGTTATAAACTGTGTTTGAACCCCAGGTTCTTAATCTTAAGGCAAGAAAGGCTTTATTACATGCCAAATGTGGTCAGGAATGTTGAGGATATTGTCAACTCAGACATGTTGCAGTCTCTCTATTTTTGTGGGATACACCTACTGCAAGAAGTGTGACTAGTTTTGCATTTGACCCAAACAACAATAAATTCACTTTTCTTGTGTAGCTGAGTAAATGCAGAAAAAGCCCCTTTTTCAAATGTTATTTGTGTGTACAAGGAAGTCCATCCTTCCTTCCTTGTACACACAAAAAGCTACCTTGAGCAGATTAAATAAATTGGAAACTTACGCAGCTTTGCCAGCAAATTTTGGAAAGTCTTTGTGCCCTATGAGGCCTGTGGGCTGGGGCATTTGGTTGCTCCCAAAACTTAGTCTTCTCAGGATAACAAATAAAATCTGTAAGTTTTAACAGGGGCATTTTTCTTAAACGGTGATGATAAAATACTTACTGAAGTGCAGATTAATTATTTTCAGCCATCTATAAGGCTTTAATTAGTAATCTTGTCCAAAAATTCATGCCTGAAGTAAGTTTTTGACAGAGGTGATCCAGAAATGAGGTTCTATAATGTAACTCTTCCTTCTAAAACTTCTTTCACTTCAGTTGGTCTGATGAACACCTTCTGGGCTCAATACAATTTTCTCTCATATATGGTACTGTTGAGAATCTGAATACCTCAGTGTTCACCAAAAAGCTCTCTGATCAGTTAACAGAATGCTTAGGAATTTAACCAGTTATCTTATTCCCAATTTTAAGATTGAGAGAGAAAAGATGCAAAATTTACCGGAATATTTAATCTGGAATTAATCATAGAGTCATAGAATATTTCTGCTTGGAAGAGACCTTCAAGGTCATGAAGTCCAATGGATAACCCAGTACTGCCAGGGCACCACTAACCCACGTCCCTGAATCTTGAAATTGGTTTCCATGTTGTGACCAGTCATTACCAATGACCAGTGAGTGACCAGTTGTGACCAGTCTGGTGTTTTTCAGAGAAGTTGTGATAGGGTTTAGGTATTATAATAAGATAATTGACAGTGAAAGGTAGGGGTTAATCAGGATCTGGCTTATATTTGATTTTGGGGGTACCCTTATCTCGTGTTTGAGCTGCTGTAGTAAATACCTTGTTTATTTCATTATCTTGGAGATGCCCTTTCCCTACTGGTTTTAAGCTTTTCTAATTAGAAGGGTTATTTCAGTGAAAAGAGTGATCTCAGACCTTTGTGAAATTTGCTGCTAGTACAAATAATGGTAAATTTGAAATCACTTATTAGACAAGAAGTTGCTATGGCAACACAAGATGGCTGGCTAATCAGAGAGTGAGATCAGTTTTTATTTACAAGCGTAATGAGCAATTAAGTTTGAGCAGCTGTCAGACTTGGAAAGTGATTAAAAGTTCAGCAAACAACCCAAATGGGTCGGTTTTCAGTTCTGGTGGTTTCTGACACATGCTTCATCATGTGTGGGTTTTACATACTGTAATTAAAACTTCCTTTAAAATCCCCATCTCTGCCAATGACTTGACATAGCCAGCAAGTAATGAAAAATCCCTCTTCCAACCATGTTCTGTAAAGGGTATACTGGCCTTGAGTTTTACAGCAGCTAATGAGGTATTTCATAGAATCATAGAATCATTGACTGTTTTGGGTTAGAAAGGACCTGTAAAGCTCACTTGGTCTGATCCCCCTGCACTAAGCAGGGACATTTGCATCTAGAGCAGGTTGCTCAGAGCCCCAGCCAACCTCATCTGGAATGATTCCAGGGATGGGGCAGCAACCACCTCTCTGGACAGTCTGGTCCAGGATCTCACTACCCTCAGTGTAAAAAAATGATTACTTCTTTCTAGTCTAAATCTCCCTCTTTAATTTTAAAACAATCGCCCCTTGTCCTGTCACAGGCCCTGCTAAAAAAGATTGTCCCCATCTTTTTTATAAATCTCCTTTAAGTCCTGAAAGACTGCAATTTGGTCTCACCAGAGCCTTCCCTTCTCCAGGCTGAAAAAACCCAATTCTCTCAGCCTGGCCTCACAGCAGAGGGGTTCCAGCTAAATACAAATATTTCATTTGTAGCATCCCTTAAAGCAAAGCTTATTTTGCACGCTGGCTTGGATAATCATCTCCAGGTTGTTGATGATCATTGGGTGAGAGCTGAAGTGCTGCAGCCTCTCTCAGGCAAGCTTTACCCCTCTGAAGGGCACTCTTTCACAGCATCATTAGCTGTTGTCGGTTGCTTAGGAAGCTGCTCCTGGACTCAGAGGAAGGACGTGCATGGTGTAATGAATATAAACCCCCAAAGTAGTTGAGAAAGTCTTGATACACCCAGAAGGTAACGCCCAGGAGGGGCTGTTGAAGCTGAGTTGTTGGGCTGACATTGCTGGTTCTCAGCACCTTCCTAGGCAGGAGCAGTGACACTATCAATGTCATACTGCCAGAAAGGCTTTGTATTGGTTACTCAGTCTTCTGTGACATCTCCTGTATGGTTGATAGACAAGCTGTAAGCAGTGGAGACCAGAGAGATGGTAGATTCCAAGAGATCTTCTGTGTTCGAACTTGGAAGTTCCTTCCCATTCAGACTCTATGGTCTGCATGCACTAGATCAGCTCTTCTCATTTGCTAGGATTTGTTTCCCTCCTGCGTGTGGTAAATTAGCCAAACTGTTCATAAACTGTGCTCAAAATCTGTGTTCTAGTTAGAATTTGAATGGCCCAAAGACAAATATAGTTATTTTCCAAAGGTGTGCTGCAGTCCCTTGGTCATTTACATTGTTTTTAAATGTACCGCACTCATAACATCCTATAATACATAACACAGGTAATTTCAGTGGAATGTGACATGTATGGGGACAGTTCCTGACCTGAATGATTTACAAAGTCATAAGATAACACAGGTTTGTGGATGGGCAAATTAAAACAACAGTCTCGGAAGCAGCCATACTTGATCTAAACTCCTGGTATTTACTTTTTCTATTTATCAGTTATTTTCAGGCTTAGTTACAGCAGCAGAAATTATGAAAGGGCTGTAGAAATTGAGCTAAATTTTTAATAGGGTTACTGGAAACCAAGAAATCCGCATTTCTGTGCCTGTATGGGGTGGAATTGCACACGTGTGTCTTGTTAATCCTGTTGCCTGATTTGCACTCAGGTTTCCTGAGAGGATCCTTTGGAAGTGTTTAGCTGCTAAGCTTTGCAGGCACAGCAAGCTTGTCTTGGTGGAGCAGGCAGCTGGCCATGGAGCCCTTCAATGACAGCAGCGTTGACAAAACTGATTCCTGTTACCTTGTGGAACAGGAGCCAGCTCTCCCCTCTTCCCATGGCGAAAACGCTTAGTGTGTTCCAGACACTGATCTTCAAGCCGCAGAGCTACTGGAGAGTTGGAATGGGATTGGAGGTAGATGCCTCCTGCACAGCCCTGCTGTCATCCTGTAGAGCCGGGTGAGGGAAGGCTGCAAAATTGAACATCAAACTGAAGCATTTCACACTTGGAAATGTGAGCTGTCAGCCCTCAGAAGCTGCCTATGTATGCCTCGCTGGTCGCTTTGACACGTGGGACTGTCGTGGGTTTTCCAGAGGATGCAGCTCTCACCGTCGTACTTATAGAGAATGTGCATGTAAAATTGTCTACTGCAAGAGTTGTTTGATTTAATTTAAAAAGCATTTTAATTATCGTGTCTACTCAAAAATCTGCTGTAGCGTGCTGTGGCAAAGGAGGAAATTTGTAGCAGCTTTCTTTGTAGCAATGAAAGATTTAGCTTTTTTTTCCCTCATTAAATGTAATGAGTGTTGTCAGTGTATTTTAAACATGTGAGAGTGTGGGCAATTGACTTTAGGAGTAACCTGTAAAATGAAATAATATAAATAATTCTAATGTAGGAGCCTGATGGATTATCTTTGCCTTACAGTTTGTTTGCAGCAAACAACATGTTCCAAGTGAATGGGTGGGAGGGGGAATTTTAAAATATGGGGATGGATTTTTAGAGTTTGCAGCTGACATGGATTAAAAATTCTTAGAACATTTCATCCATGAAAGGCAATTAGTTTTGTTTTATGAATATGAAAAGCACGTAGCTCGTAAGTACCGAAGTCCCAAGTGAGTTATTAGAACTTGCTTTACTTGTGTAGTACAAAATTAGCCATCAAGAGCTGATAGATTTCAAATATAGCCCACTGACACACTGATCATCCATAACTTTTCATAAAGACTTTTTTTTTTGTCTCACCTATAATTACTGGATGCCAATGAGTCCAGAATGGGGCAGCTAGTGACATATCAGGACACGTTCTGGGTCTTGATGCCACCCACGGGGTTCTGTGCAGCCAGGATATCAATTGTAATATGCGCTGCTCACAGTTCTGGGTGGTAAAACTGCATCTGGGTGGGAAGGATATTCCTCTTTCTCACTCTTACCACCTGGTAGCATCTTACTGGTCAAATGCATTCTTCCACTTCATTTGTGTGGTATTGTTTTTCTGCACTTTGGGGGGAATGTTTTTAAAAAGCTATTTGCAGCAGTTTATTTAAGGAGCTGTCATCCTGGTTTTCTGTGTGACTTATAAATAACAGATCTGCTGTAGTAGAGCTTTTAGGCACACTTGTTAACAAAGAAGTGGAGAAATAAATCACTACTTTCAGCTGCCCCTTCTCTCAGATTTGCAAGTTAAGACAGAGAAAATGAATGGAATCTGCTCCTTTTGGTTTTTTTTTAGCAGTTATTTTTTGGAACTGGGACAAATTCATGTATATGTATTGGTTATTTAAGAGCTTTTTTGGAATATTGTGGTTGTCTGTAGTGAGTTGTCTTTCGGGTGAGAAAAACTTCTTGGCTTCTAAGGGGTCTTTATAAGAAGACTATTTTTTTTCATTTCTTCATTTTTTTGGGGTGAGGGAGAGCAAAAGACTTAGCTACTAAGAAATTGGTATTTCTAGTATTGGTGCATAAGCATTATTGATCCAGGAGGTCAGTGTTTTAATATTAATAGTTGAGATTCTCAGTTAAAGAATTGGTAGCCTCAGTTAAGGAGCAAGGTAGTCCCAACCTCCCAGTCAACCACATTCCTTGAACAGTATCACAGAATCCCAGACTGGTGGGGGCTGGAAGGAACCTCTGGAGATCATCTGGTGCCACCCCCCTTCTCCAGCAGTGTCATCCAGATCAGGAGGCCCAGCATTGCAGTGTCCAGGCAGGTATGGAATCGTTCTGGAGAAGGAGACTCCACAACCTATCTGGGCAGCCTGGGCCAGGCTCTGACACCCTCACACTAAGTTTTTCATTATGTTAAATATAAAAACTCTTTGGTGGGTAAAAGGCTACAAACCAAATTCTACCTTTGGGAAATGACTAAATACCACTGCAGTTTGGTACATGGCACCAGCTGCCTTGCTGTGCTCAAGGGAGGAGGAAATTTGGATAACCATCCCAAGGAAGTGACCTGGTTAAACAGCACTGTGCTGATAAATTCTCCCCTGCAGAGCCATGTGGACAAGTCACAGCAGTCGCAGCTCAGAACAGGCAAATCCAAGGGAGAACGTTTTATCACTCAGAAGGTTTTAATTTATGCTCTTGCGCCTCTCATCTAGAGAAGAAAGATGGACACTCGGAGTGTGATAATATTAGACTAGTGGAAGTGCTGCCTAATAGATCACAGATGTTTGCAGCGTGGTGAGCCATCATCTCCGCCAATACACCAGCACGGGGAGACAGTCTGTCATGAGATGTGACATGTCATAAAAGAACATTGATTTGGCTCTCCCCTGCAGTAAATCACGCAGTAAACATCTCCATTCTAATCCATTAAAATCCATTAATACAGGACGTATATTCTCAAACTGCTTTGACATTTTTGATTGAAGGCTTTAGTCTATTGATTTCTGACATGAGCAGATCCTTGTTTGTTGGTGGTAAAGTGGCACCATCCTGGTATGGTGTCATGGGTTTGCAGGAAGGTGGGAATCTAGCCAAGGTCACTGCTGAGAGAGGGGAAGAAACCTATGGTGCAGGCTTAATTTTAGGGAAAAATGCCTCTGAATCATGCAAGTGACTTGATGACCTGGGAGCTGCTGCCATGTGACCTAGCTCTGAAGGACAGCTATTTAGGGTACATGGGTCAACATGTTAGCTTTAATGAGCCTACAGTACATAGGAGGAAGTTCTGTTTGTTGGGGTTTTATAAAGCTGTATGGCATGAGTAAGGCAGGGAGGGGGGGAATGGGTGCAGATTTCACGGGGTTTTAAAGAAGCAGGAGTCTCTGCCATCTGTTTTGAAAGAGAGCAACTTCCATACACGTCATCAGCAGAGCATGCTGTCAGCAGCAACACTCTGATTATGGGGGAACTTCAGGGAGAAGATTCGTAACAAAAGTCTTTATTGTACAGAAACACACTGTTCTCTTGGGATCCAGTTTCCAAGTGCTTTTAAGGACTGTGACTAAACCATCATTTGTGCCTGAGATGAGAAGCATCTGAACACAGAAGCTGCCTGGACTAGGTTGCTCTGTCAGGCTGTTTCTGTGCCATACTATGGTCTACTACTAGAAGGTCTGTCTGGTTTTACATCATGCGTATGCATTGAGACCTATGAGATGTGATGAACTGAGTCAGACTGATATGTTCCCCTGCCTGCTCTGATATTATTATGAAGATATCTGGTTGGTTTGTTTTGGGGTTTGTTTTTTTGGTCAGGTAAAGCGAGTATGAAAGAAAAATCTTTGTTGTACGGCCATTAATATTTGTTTAATACGTATTTAATCCATTCCCCTTGCTCTGCTGCTGAAACTGCTGTGCAGCTATGCTCAGTAAATCAGCTGTAGTTTCCTGCTCCTGAGAGGCTGAATTTGTGGGATTTTTGTCTTTAAAAAGACACAATAATTACATATTATGTTTACACAATGACGGGTAAGTGTGATCTGGAAGTCACGTTTGAAGAAGTTGGTATTTAGGCAGCAGCTTTGAAAAGAAAAAAACCTGGAAGTTAATTGGAGAAAATGGCATTTCCCTGTTTACCACTGTGCCTTCAACCAGCATTCGAGCTAAATGCTTATTATGATGTGCATGTCCACAGCTTCTCTTGTTATTTTATTTTCATGTAGACTCCTCAGTCATTACAAACTCTGATTATTCATTTATTCAGCACCAGAAACTTTTGTAAAACAATGAGTCGGGAAGAATTTCAATGCAAAAGTAGGTAAAATTAATTGACAAACCACCATGGTTGCAGGGGTGACCAGTGCTGCAGCAGAACAACTCAAATCATGTTCTTCTGCGATGCCTCACGGTTCAGCCTGAGCCCGTCTGTTCTAGCTGACTGGCTTTTTCTTTGGAAGTGTGAGGCTCAGCATTTTCAGAGCAGTGTGAAATAAGGAATGTAGAAAAAGGTCTTGGAGCAGTGAGGTGGCTAATTGAAAAATGCTATTGGAGCTGTGCTTTCTGACAAAGAAACCAGCATGTTTATAGAAGTCACTTCCCAGTTGAGTTCTGATCTTGAGTTTTTAATGAGTCACGTTTCTTTTTTAATAGCAGCATTTTGATATAAAGGAACAAACATCCTGTTGGTTACCATAATGTGCAAGTGTCCATGACTCTCTAAAAGCAGATATAGAGAAAGCAAGAACAGACTGTTATGTCCTGGAGTGTCCAACAGTGTTATTCTAGTTTGTCTCAGTCTTTCAAGTGAGATATCTTGAACTCAACAGCCATGAGAATGCTGAGGATCTTCAGTCTTATCTTCATTCTGCTTGGATAGCTGAAATATGTTTCTGTGGTCACTGTATGGTCTTTTCCCAGGTGTTATTGACAGTATTGTACAGGTCATTGATGATCTGTTGAATCTGGGAGTGGCAACTATTGTCACAAAATGTAATGATGCTTCAGAGGCAAAAAAAATTCTATAAACTACAGCTCAGAGGAGAGATGTTACCATCTCATTCAACAGCTTGTCTTCCCCTGTGAGCTACCTTGTGTGTTTTGCATTGCCTTTCAAAACATGTTATTTTTTTTCCTGAAAGACCTTTGTCCGTTCTATAAAAGTGTTTTTACCTTTGAGCTCAGCTTATGGCCCTTGCTTCTGAGAGAGCTGTGTGGCGCCCAGGGGAGGGGGCCCAGCAGGATGGAAGGAAACGCCAGCTAATACCAGGGCTGCTTCTGTTCCCTGTCACACATTATGCAGAGTGAAATATAACACATCTGACTGTTTGATTTGCTCATTCCAGTCTTGGAGCACAGCTGGTAGGCAGGTGGATTGTTAAGAGGCAAGACAAAGATCTAAGATTCACAATCTTCTGACCTTCCAAGAAAAAAAAAAAAAAAAATTATAAATTTGGAGTGGGAACTTGATTGGTTTTGTGTCTCTCTTATACAGTGCATTGGGTTGTGTGCTTCTTGCATAGGCAGAAGGTGATTTTTTTGTGCATAATTCTTCCCAAATGTGTGAATCAAGAGTTTCTAAAGCAACATCTGGAGAAGTCTCAAGAGAGAAAACTGTGTTTTCTCTGAACACAAAGATCGGTTCATTCATGAGATTCTGGTGTTCAGACACAAAACAGTG
This sequence comes from Corythornis vintsioides, assembly GCA_025447755.1. Classification (NCBI taxonomy): domain Eukaryota; kingdom Metazoa; phylum Chordata; class Aves; order Coraciiformes; family Alcedinidae; genus Corythornis; species Corythornis vintsioides. The sequence continues at coordinate 49,472 of JAOEGS010006676.1, read as the reverse complement.
TGGTTCGCCCATTCTCATTAATGCGATTTCTAGCTACTAACTTTTTTCCTTTTCTTCCAATAATGTTAAGCAGCAGAACAATCACAGATAGACCTTTCAAGGAGATTTCTACCCTGCTTGTTGTCATCTTTCGGATAGAGTAATTGTTCTTGATATTTCCATCAGACGGTTTTTCAGTCTCAGCTGTGTGAACGTAGAATCATGGATCCATTTTGGTTGAAAGAGACCTTTAAAGGTCATCAAGTCCAACTGTTAACAACATGGATATGGATAATAACAACCATCAAATATGGCTATGGCATGTGAGTTAAATAATGCAGTTGCAATCCTAAGGAAAATCTTAAGGCTTTCTCCACCATCAGGTCCAGTATAATGGTCAGAGATTAGCACTGGGAGGGGTTACCTGGGAATAGTGAGGAGTTCTGCTTTATCTCTTCCATATGTAAACATAGTTGAGCGTCATCAACATTGAACGGTAACTTTGAAGCAAAAGTAGCATGGACTAAAAAGAGCCACATGAGCTGCTTCTGGAAGACAACCAGTTTTAGGATTTTGTTTTGAGCTGAGTTCAAAATGGGTGGTAAAAATTATTCTGTTTTCTCATTGAATTTGAAAGAGAATTCCTGCCCTGCCCTGCATGGATGGTTCTTCATTGCATGGGAATTTCACGGGCATTTCTGACTTAATTTCCTTCTGGTGGCATCTCTCAAGTCAGAGCAGGTGGCTTGGGAAGAGGCTTGACTGAGGGGTGTTCACACCGAGACTATTTACACCAAAAACCTTACGCCACTGAACAGCGCTTTCTGAATGCTATAAAATGTACATTATTTGAGTGTGAGCAGGGGAACACTGATACTGCCCTTTGGCAGAATGTTGAAATGTGGCCGATAAGAATTGGATCTCAGGGGGAAGGTGTGAATGAAAAAATAGCACTATTTTTTCTCCTTTTCATTGCAAACTAGACATAAGCTAATGCTTGTGTGTGCTCATGCAGTGTCCAAGGTCTGCAGTGTATCAGGTCTGGAGTGCCAGCTTTTCTGTCTTTCTTTCTACTAGAACATTTATGCTTTAATTTGGGAAATGTGGTGGGAACCAATAGCATCTTGTTTCTGAGAGAGACTTTCTGATAATCTCACTGGCGATATCATGTCTCTATATGAGACGTTAGGTCCCGGCCTGTGCCGTGGTGACGGAGTTGGCAATAACACAGCGTTCGGCATTGCTTTCAGGTTAGGAGCTGTGAAAGTCACCCTTGGCACTCTGGCTGGGAGTTGCCAGCCCTTTTGTTATGCCATTAAACCAGACCCCTCAGAGAGGGGCAGGATGGACTCCGGCCCACTGCCTTTTTCCTCGTTTGATTTTAGCATTTCTTATGTCACCGTGGAATCCTCTGGTCTCGTTCCAGAGTCCTTGTGTGAACCAGTGCCATTTAGATGCTTTTTAATGAGACTGAAAGAAGCTGAGGGACTGGTGGTTTGTTTTTTTTAAAGGGGATTTGCATGATTTTCCTGCCATTCCTCTGCAATTCTATGATAGTTTTCAAAATCTCTTTCATCTTGTTGATAATATCTATCTGCTATTTGGGGAGAGGCCTCGGAGAGATGAGTGGCTTCCAAAATGTCCTTTAAATACTGGACAGGTTATTAAGTGTTTTGAATTTACTACATTTTGGATCTGTTGGACAGGGATTCTCTTACAGATGAGTGCAGGCAGAGCTGTTTCACCAGAAATCCAGGACTACAAGCTGCTGAGGTGTGGTTCTGGAAGAGCTCTACAGCCTTTCAATTCACAGCAGAGTAATACTGCTCTTCAAACAAATCACACACTAACCCACGTGCCTTCTCTGCAGTCAGTTAACTCCTTTCAAGCAGTTCAGAGAGCACTGCAGCAGCGTATCTGGGTCACACGCCCTACAAAGGACAAAACGACTACCAATGACAAGAGCTTGTATGCTCTCTGTTGCTGAAGAAGAGACTAAAATTAGCTTCTCACTCTTGTTCGAATTAAAAATTACCTAAGGGGAAAAGAACTAATTCTTAAAAAGCCAGCTGTTATGTCTTAAACCCACACAGCCTCAACCACGTATTATTCCAACTAAAGAACAGAAATTCAAAACGAAAAAGTCAGTCACCAAACTTTCTGGGAGAAAAGAGATTTTGTTTTCCCTCGTGTATCTCAGGGGAAATATGAATGCGGTTACTGGGGACTCCCAGTGAGTGTTCCTGTGCCACCCACCTTCCATACAGTGCTGCAGCAGCACCTCTTCTCTACAATCTCAAAAATGCCACAGTTTTTAGTTGTGAATTAATGCTATATATATTTTCTCAAAATAAACCCTGAACTAGATGGGTCTTACAAGACAAATGAATGACTTGGCTGCTAGCACAACATCGTGCAGGATCAGCATTTTCCATGAGCATTTATAAACAGAGAGAGCAGAACCAGCGCGTACCAGTGTTGCCGAGTCGCTGCCTGATGCCAAATGATGTCAAGAATACACACATTTGTTAATATAATTTTAGATTAACAAAACAAGTCATATGGCCAGATTAAGGACTACCCTCAATTTGAGACGTAATCTCTCATATGGGAGCACTGTGCTTATAAATCCTTGGCTTTGGAGATCACCTTTGCCAGCAGAACAGATGTGATTTTTTTTATACCTCTGAATACAAAAATAAAATGTTAAAACGTTATCCTAAGCAAAACGGCCTATATGGAGGCAAAGACAGATCACATTCTATAGCAATCAAGCCTTATGTACAGTATAAGAACAGAATGCAACTAAAAAAAAAAGATTGCTACAAGTAGTTTTGCATAAAAATGAATTAATGTGTCCTAGAAAACATGAAATAGCTCTGCCTGCACTCTTCTTTAAAAGAATCCCTGCCAAATGGAGCCTAAATGCAGTAAATTAAAAATACTCAGTAGCCTGTCCAGTATTTATTGGTCATTTGGAACGCCATGCATCTCTCTGAAGCTTCTCAAGACGAAAGAGTTTTCCTTGCCAAAGTGACCTTTATTATGAGGTGGTGATGGCTGAAGAAGACCGAGAGGTGAAGATGGTGGACGGGACCTTGTGCAGCCATCTCAGTACCTTTCAGCACTTGCTTCTCTGAATGGGAAGAGAACCATCTCCTGTTTCATCATCTCCTTTTCCAAGGTGTCCTTTCCATTCTGGAGACATATGGCTTCTTTTCAGCACTCTTTGCTTGGATTTTGCATAGCTGCCTGGTTGGTCTCAGCCTTCTGTCTGCTTCTGTCCTTGGTGGAGCTGCTTTAGCCCTAGTTCTGATGGAGATAAGTCACTGGAACTTGAATTACCCAGATGCATATTTGTCCAAATAACATCTCATAATTATGGCTTGTGGGCATCTGTATCCTCAGTCACAGTGACAGAAATGTTAATGGGAAAAACATTGTTGGTAAACAGAAAAAGCGATGGACAAAGTTCATGGAGCCTGGCATCCTCCAGCAAAATCTGCCTTGCTCTGGGGGACAGACTGAGGTCTCTTATAAAGACAAAATGATAGGTTGGGAAGATGGTACCTGTGGCTAGAAAATGTTTAGAAGTTTGTTTTTCTGGGTTTATTTTGCATTTTAGAAATGCTTTTGTTTACCTTATTTGCCTTCCGATGTTGGATGCCAGAGATCTACAGAAAAATGTGGACTAATGTAGTGAAGAAAGTCACATTTGGCTTGAAGGTCCCTTTTTCAGGTCTCCCTGGTGACAGGCTTTACTTTCAGCTGGACCATTTCTGAATGTGGGCAGGCTAGTGCAGATAGGATTTGAATGCTGCAAGTGAGAAGTGTGAAAAAATCCAGGGATGTTCTAGGCACCATTAGACAGAACTACAGTGATTTAGGAGGAAATCCCAAGGAGGAAATCGTTCTTGTCAACTGATTACTTGAAGTTATGGTTACACTACTCTTGCAGACATCTATAAATTAACCTGCCAGCAGTTGGCATCTGCTGCTGTCACAATGCTATAGGTCATCCTTCCCCAAGAATTTAGTCTAATGCTGGAGTGACTTAACCTGCCATGCAGGTGGTGACAGAGCATCTGGGAGTCAGGAGGAAGGCAGATTGTGCTTGGGAGACTCCTCCCCAGCATGGAGAGGAGAATGGGGACATGGTATGGGGCAGAGAGGGCCAGTGCTCAGCTCCCCCAGCAAACAGATGCTGTGGGACCACAGTACAGGAGGAAAAGGCTGGGCAAAAAGGGGTGCCCATAAATGATATTGTGACCTGAACTGTCACATGCCAAATGTTTTCGTGTGCTGGTGGTTCTTTTCAGGTTGAAATTCTGGATTTCCTTGAATTTTATCTCCAAGTTGCTATCTTTCCTCAATTCATGCAGAGGTATTATCAGGAGGTCGCATTGATTTTGGGGAGGTTTTCCTGCATCATAACTTGCCAATAATGCAGCATCTGAGAAGTTTAAACTGGAATTAGCTGACATTTTCCTACTCTCCCAGGAGTCCTTAAAGAACAGCCCATCTATGTGGGCTGAAGGTAATGAGCTTGAGGGATAATTGATTCTGTCTGGAAACCTCTGTGCTGATCCCTAAAACCGTGAGGAAAGGTTTGACATTGCTTAAAGTCAGTGGAGCCTTTTTTTTTTTTTTATTTTACTGGATAGTTTTGTCTCAGAGTCACCAAAGTGGGGTTGAAGTATGACACCTAATCAGGAAGATGTGAAAAGATTTATTTTTTCTTTACAGAAAAGGCCACAGATGGCTCTCTGCAGAGCGAAGACTGGACACTTAACATGGAGATCTGTGACATTATCAACGAGACAGAAGAAGGGTATGTGCTATTTCAGCAAACTGAAAGGTTCACAATCACTATCTGGTCATGTTAAGCATGTGAGGAGGTGCAGTGATTCTGGGGGCAGATGGTTGTAGTTTGAATGCAGTTTGCATATGAGTTGCTTAATTTTCCTACTCCTTAGTCATTCAGAAAACTACTATGTGACACAGGACTTTCTGTGGTCGGTCTGTGCTTGGGAGGGCTGGCATGAAAACCATAGTGCTGGAGAGGGTACTGAGTTTGTATTTCTGGGGTTCTTGTTCTCAGCAGACATTATCTTTTTGCAGAGCTGCAATGCTGTTAATTTCAGCTGTCTGAATAGCTAGCTCCTCTAATACATCTCCTTCAGCATCAGAAAAGCCGTGCTGCTTCCAGGAGAACTGCTGACCACTGGGCCTTTTTCTGTGTGGCTGCCCATCTGTCCTGCTTGATCAGCATCCTACCTTTCTGGAGGCCTTGGACATTGCTCTGCTGTTAACTTATATGATATTTTGTCTCCTTCTAGTTTGGTTGTAGTTGAGTAATTTGAAGTTAACACACATGCTTATGTCCAGCTGGAGGTAGTAAAGGGTTCCTTTTCTCACAGTGTGTGGCATACGAAAAGCATGTCTGAGATGACTTTTAAAAATGGTGTGTTTCTCCTCCAGTCCAAAGGATGCCATTCGAGCACTGAAGAAGAGGCTGAATGGAAACAAAAATTACAGAGAAGTCATGCTGGCACTGACGGTGAGTGGGGGGCAGGCTGGAATGCTTCCAAAGGGAAGAACCCTTTTCTTTTGCCATTTTCCTTTTTCTGTCACTCTCCTTAATGCACACACTAGTTGCTTTAACAGCCACTGCTCTGCCCTTTTCTTCTCCCCAGTTGCCTCCTTACTCCTGGGGGAGAGTTGCTGGAAGTTTTACATAATGTTTTTCTGACTCAGTTGATTTCTGCTTTTTTTGGGTGGCTCTTACTCATCCCAAGTACTAACAGAGGAAAGTTAGAGGAGCCCAAATGGGTCTGTGTACCCTTTGGGGCTTTCCCTTTCAGCTCCCTATGTCCAACCATTTCTTCACTCCCAAGACAACAGCTGTGGGCATATCTGCAAGTGAGGATGATCAACTTGCCATATTTTCAGCTTCATAAGTAGCTGATGCACAATTTCCCTTGTGAATGGCTCTCTGTAGGAGACTCGCATTAATTTATGCTGATCTAATTTCACTCAATAAAGTGTAAATTATATTCGGTGTGTTTAGGCAGCACTGTGAAGGTGTGAAGTGATTTGCCAGTGACCTTTCCTGGTGCTGCCTTTCAGTGGGGGTTCCCCAGCTGATGCAGCACTCCTGGGCGCACGGTGCTGGGCAGGCTCAGCACCCCAGCAGACTGAGGAATAAGCAGCTCTAACTAGATGGAATTATAGTGCCATGGGTAGGTGATCTGTAGGATTCTTTCACACAGCTCTGGTTGCATCTTCCTGACGAGGCGTGACTGTACTTTCTGTCTTCTTGCCATTTCCTATCCTGGGTTGTCATTTTGACAGATTGCCAAAGACCAAACCATGAGATTATCCATTGTGCGGGAAAGAACAAATTAATCAGGAATGAGGCCATGTCATCATGGCTGATGAAAATAACTAAAGTCGGAGAGCAATTACAGACTCCTCAGATGCAGAGTCACAGTGGTTATTAGGCATGGCTGTGAGGAGAAGTGACGTGTTGGATTTATCTCCATGCTAATCATGTTCTTCAGAGGAAAAATCAACAGCTGTTCTTCCATGGCAGTTGAATGGCAAGTGGAAGGTGCCTCTAGCTAGGTTGCAGGGGGAAAATGTGTCAAAGTATAACCTGTCACAACATTCACAAGGGAATGTTTTGAATGAGTGAAGATCATTCACCTGAATTCCCACATCTAAAACATGGCTTATATCTCAGAGCAGCTGGGTCCAGCTGTGTTCCAGGTACACAGAAAACAGTGGAGTGCCACAGCATGGTAATATCTCACTGTGACAAGTTGTCCTCTCTCTTACCTGCTTCTGATGTGATGCTTTGTACTTAGCTGTTCAGCTTCTCAGGTTGGAAAGTTCTGCTTTGAAGAAGAAACTTTCTATTTCTTTACCTTGTAAACAGGCAAAGAGAGATAATAAAAGTGTCCAATATGTTAATGGTGGGTGAGATATGTCTAAACTTGTGTGTCAAGAGGAAGCTTTTTGGTAAAACTGGGGGAGAAAAGAAGAATGAAGAGTATAAGTGCAATTTCTCCTCTACCTTCTCTCTCTCCCATAAAAAAAAATAAAATAAAAAATGATAAATCAGAAACCAACCATATAGGTGCTGTATATGTGACAAGCTTTGCTTCAACAATGACTCTTTTTTTTGTACATGTGTGTTTGTGTAGGTGTTGGAGACCTGTGTGAAGAACTGTGGCCATCGCTTTCATGTCTTAGTGGCAAACCGTGACTTCATAGATGGTGTTCTGGTGAAAATCATCTCACCCAAGAATAATCCCCCCACTATTGTACAGGATAAAGTACTAGCACTGATTCAGGTACACAGCTTGTCTCTGCTTCTATGTGTTTCTGCCTGAAAGAAGGCCTGTCTGCTTCAGTGCTATGCATCACTAAACATGCTGTCATCATGAAAAATGTGGCAAGTTCTTTATATATATATACCCTATATATATATATATATACCCTATATCCAGCTTGGCAGGGAAGAACAGACAGGCACATGTGTAGAGATTTTAACCAGGGAGAGAAGTTAGAAGTTTCTCCTAGTTAGAGAAGTATCACTCTCCTCTGAAATGAGAGGACTTAATAAAAGATAAATGATGGGCTTTGCAATTTAACAGTCACATCTAGAAGCTGGAGACCTGCTTTGGTGATGGTCTTGTCATCTGACGCCAGTATATTTTAGAGGATCATGCTTTTGTTGTGAGTTCCAGAACGCATGTCTTTTTGTGTCTGTTTCCCTGACCATAAAATGGAGACTTTTCCCTCCATTAGCGTTTGGAATTCCTTTTAAAGATTCTTATAGAAAAGTAAATAACTGCATAGGAGTTTAAATGGTTTTGGTGTCTTTTCTCTGGTGATTATGCACTGTCAGGTCCTTGCCTGCAGTGGGGAGGTTCTGACCTAGGCCTGTCTGCCGCTTCTCCTTCTGTGCAGCATAACAATAAACAACCATGTTAATTCCACAAACCATTAGCAACACATGAGGAAACACTGGTGCCTGCCTGGAGGAAATCTGACAATTATAGGAAGCTTTATCACTAAGCTCCTACAGGCACTGCATACACCAGAGATGAAAAGACACTGCATATTTAAAATGATATAAACCTGCTGCAGTGTTTCTTATGGGAAGGGATTTACAAATTTGCTGCAGAGTTTTCCAAATAAGACTTCTCATATTTGTGGCAAGGCACACAGTTGAATTTCTGCTGGTTTATTTGTTATCTGGATATGCAGCTAGGACATCATTAGAGTGTGACAATGTAAATAACTGATTTTTTAACAGGAAATAGGCCAAGTAGGGGAATTAAGTGGGTGTTGCACTGGGAGCTGTGGGGTCCCTTTATTTCTGGTCTCTGATCTCAAGGCTTTTAAAAAATAATAGCAGAAAACCAATGAAATTATTAAAAGCAATTCTGCAGCTGACCGGACCTTCAGGTGTCTGACTGCTCCAGAGGAAGCAGCCATCAGTGCAACTAAGATGGAAGTGTTTGTAACATAACAAAAGCCTCAATCTGAGTGTATTAAACAGAAATTTATCTGAGTGGACTTAGTGCAGCAGAGCTAAAAGCCTCACTCTGGGAACTAAATGCCTTTTGGTATAAAAAACTTGAGAATGACGGAAGTTGCCCGTGGGTGGGTTCTGTTAGTGTCTCTTTAGCTGGAGGTGGTAGGGGACTTTGTTTTCCAGATTGCCTGACAAGTTTGGAGAAGGTATTGCAGTCACTCATCTCAGGTGCCCTATGGACACACACACCTAAAATAACCCATATGTCAGGACCACTTTTCTCAGCTTAGACTCAGCTCTTTAGAGCTGCCTGCAGTTGGTGTTAACTCTGTTCCAGGCAGCTGATCTCTTCTCAGCTCTTCTCCACTAATGTTTGGTACCAGGGAATTAATGAGAACAGAAGTGAGAGGATAAATAGCACTTGGAAGCCTGGAAAAGAAAGCAGTACAAACAACACACATCTTCAGCTATACAGCTCATGTGCTTCCGGGACTTTCTACAGCAAGGCAAGATGATTTTGCCATCCAATTTCTTATCTTGACTGGTTTGAGATATTGAGCATCTTGTGTCTCACCTTCTCAACCTATTTCCCAGTGTAGATTATTTAGCATGTATTATGTATTGCTTATCCTTCCTTCTTCGCCTTGCTCAAAGGCCTTATTGCCATTCCTCTGGTGAGAACTTTGGTGTCACCTCAGAGCTCATATCACAGTACTGCCCAGTAGCTGACCACTGTCATTACAGATGAAGCATGGGGACACTTTTAGTGGCATGGCAAATTCTTTTGTGGATACATGTGTTAAAAAGTGTCTGACACAATTTGGCTTGGGATGGTCACTGATGGAGGGGCCAGATTTACAGTAGTATTTAATAACCTGTTTGGGGACACTGAGGTGCAAAGTGGAATTTACAGATCCAACATCCTTAAGTATCTACCTTTTATAGTCTGGCCTAAAGTCTTAGACAATCTGAATTCAAACTTGCCTCTGCCATATGCTGTTTGGACAATCAACAATTGTCCTAAGCTCCACGTGTAGCTCTGTATTTGTGAAGTAGATCCAATATTTGCCCAGTTGGATTGTAACCTGCCTAGGACAAGGATTGTCTTACAATGTGTGTAAACAGCACTTAGGACAATAGCCCCCAGTCCTACTTATGACCTCTGAGACACAGTAATGCAGATAATGCTCCCAGCTTGGGCAAAGAAGAATATAAATGAAAGTGTCTCCTTTTTCTGGAGAAGAGAGTTGGAGGAGAGAGAACATATTAAAAAAGTAGAGTGCAAATGAAGTGAGTGTCATTAGTGCCTACAACAAAGTCTATAGGAAGCCAGTGGAACAGGGGATGCATTAATACATTCTCCTGGACAAACAAGCCTCATTAAAAGCTGGGGCAGCACATACTTTTGCCTGTAATTTCTTCTGAGTGATGATTAAATCCTTTGCCTGACATTTTTCACTCTTACTGAAGTGGGGAACACCATTATGTAGAAGCATCATTCAGATTACTTTTTAATGTAAATTGAATATGCAAAGAAAGTGCAAGGGTAGTTACTTGTACAGTCAATACCTCCATCAGAATTGGGGCTGGTTTGGAAGGTCAATGCCAAAGAAAGAGAGTGGCTGTTTTCAGTCAAAGCTCTTTTCTCTGTCTCAAATAGGGCTGTTTGGACTTGCACAGCATCAGCACAGTTGATGCAGTTAATTTACTCTTAACAAAACTGAGAAGTAAACCCAGAATTGTTAGCTTGCAACAGATAATGAATTGTCTCCTGGGCGCGTAGGGTAGGAAATGCTATTTCTTAGAACTGAACAGAATAGGAATGTAAGCTAAGTATTCATATTATCTCTTATCTTGCTTTGCTAGCTTTTATTTCTCTCCTCTCAAATATAAAAAAGTGGTTAAAAACAGCTTTCAAAGTAAAAATAGTCAAAGAACTGGTGTAAAAGTGATGACTAAATGAAGTAAGTTCAGAGCCCCCACACACGTCTTGCAGTGGTTCTGGCTCCAGCACACTGATTACCTCACATATGTGGGGGTTTGTGGAATGCTTCATTTTTAACTGAGTCATAATATTTAATTTCTTCTTTTCTCTAAATGTTTAATAGTTGGCTAATTCCCAGCAAAAGTGAAAGGAGGTCTCCAGATATTCCACTCCTTGCAGCTTCATGAGTCCAGGAGGCTGGCTTGCAAAGAGAAACACCTGGTACTCCCTTGGAAGAAAAGGCTTAAATGTGAATTGAAGTCTTTGTAGGCACCAGAGAATTCATGCAGGAGAGATGCTAGCAGTGTTCTGGCTGTGGGATATTCTCCCTTTCAACTGACTCTTTCTGACACAAGGGTGTCTTAAGCATTGGCTATGCTCTGTAACAACCCAGGCTTCATTAGCTCTGTTGCTCATGGGACTGCAGGTTTCACAATATAAGGATCTCAGAAACAACCTTTTTCATGTAAGTTAGGTCCAGATAAAATGCTGAAGAAAACTTGTCAGTTTTGGCAACAAATGAGGATGTTTCACAAAGTAAATTGATGTTACCTAAGGTTATTATATGACTTTATGAATTTTGCTTAGATAGATTTAGTCTTTCACACAGACTTTTTCTGGTGGGTATTTGACCATTGAATGTGCAAGAAAAGATCAGCGTGTGATCACTGCTAAGTAGAGGAGGTTGAAAGAGGCTTTCTTTTGCTTACAGTTTTTGATGATGTCAGAAACCAAACCTAGCTCCTGTGCAGTGTGTTCCTGTCTATTTTATATTCAAATAAAATGGCTACATTCACAGGATTTTTCAGACCAGGTCTAATGATTATAGCTTCCATTTGAAGCCAAAATACATGAAAGATTTTGTAGTTAGTATCTGAGGTCAGGGTGGAGCTGGAACTTTGGAACATTCATGGGTAATCCTCATGTTTTCCAGGCCTGGGCTGATGCCTTTCGAAGTAGCCCTGATTTAACTGGAGTAGTGCATATTTATGAAGAACTCAAGAGGAAAGGCATAGAGTTCCCCATGGCAGATCTCGATGCTCTCTCTCCAATACACACACCACAGAGGGTAAGATGCAGCTTTTTTTTTAAAAAAAAAAAAAAAAAGTTGGATAACTACTGTTATTTCTCTCCCTTTTTCTCTGAATCTGGCTCATTTTCTCACTCTTGGAAGGTCTTTTTTAATAGTGAAAGGACATGTAAGAGAAGCATAAGACAGCTCCCTTTGACAGATCCTGCTCTGGCAGGGGGGTTGGACTAGATGATCTTCTAGGTCCCTTCCAACCCCTAACATTCTGTGATTCTGAGATTCTGTGACAGGCTGGTGATATAATGTTGTCTCCTCCCTTGAGTCAAACATCCATTTGAGAAGAAAAGAGTTTGGAAGAAGTTTATACACTTGTATCACAAAACCACCAGACAAACACAACTGATTTGTTCAGAGAGAGCCCAGCAGGATATATGGTTGAGATTTACTTTTTTTGCTCAAAAGTGTGTTTGTTTCTGTTGGTGATAACCCTGAACCAAGGTCTGTCAGGCTTTTGAAGGTGCATAGAGTCTAAATCTCTCACTGATCCCCTGGTAATCATGAGATCATGTATGAGATCATGTAAGTCACTTAACGATTGCAGGTGTCCTGATTATTCACTCTGAAAACTGGAGTGCTAAATGCAAATGATCAAGGATGGAAAGATTACAACTGGTATTGAGTAATTAAATTATCTATATATCACATCATTTTTTTGTAAGTCAGCAACTTAATTCCTAGCTTAAAATAATTTATTTGTCTTTTGCATTTGGATTTATTCGCTTCTCACTTTTCTTGTAAAAGTAAATAGACTTAAGTGGGTGTGAGCTGAGTCAAAAGATATGGGTACACATTTTTGTTGTAGCTGCCTGTTTATGGGTTGGTCTGACAAAGTGTTCTCGTAACTCTGCTGACCTTTTCCACAAGGTGCAATTATGTTCTATATTTGAACGCATTTGGCCTGAGGTTGCTGACAAAGCAAGTGCTGTCACAAGTCAGCATTTGAACTCCTGTCTTTCTGATATGGCAGAGTGTTCCTGAAGTTGATCCAGCAGCAAATATGAACAATTCACAGTCTCAGCAAAGGATGAGCACCAGTTCTTATTCTTCAACTTCTCCAACGGTGTATTCAGCTCCTCAGGCCCCAGCTCTGAATGTGACTGGTCCCATCACTGCTAATTCTGAACAGGTATTGAGGGGAGGATTATTTTGAGTGAGACTCTTTCAGCAGAATAATTAGAAATCAATTTTTAGAGGAACTTTCATTTTAACTCTTTGTGCTTTACATCCTAGGCTAATTTAGTAGCCTTTTCAGTAAAATCCAGGCTTTCAATTTGTATGTTTGGCCTCCTAATGGCAGCAGTTAGGAAACTTCACCATTTGATACACCAATCCACTCCATGGTTTTGCAGTAGCTTAGCAGTTGCCCTCATTAGTCCTCCACCTTTAAAGGCACAAAATGTCTTGCAGATGCAGGAAATATAACAGGGAGCAAAATCTGCACCTGTAAAATCCTTGCAAATGCGCTAATAAAGGAGGTTTTTTTCTCTCTCCAAAAACATTAATTCCAGAGCCAAAGATTCTATTCAAAACTAGATTGTCTTTCCTCACCTTTGAGTGAAGCACACGAGATGTACTGCAGCCAAGCTCTGCTTTTACCTGCTGTTTTCAGTTGCTTTCCTTCCACTCAAGCGTAGCACATCTGGGTTTGTGATGATAGTGAAGGGTTCTACAAAGTACTTTTTTTAGCTTTTCTAAAATTCTCTCCTGGGTAAACTTTTTTGTTTTGTTTTTGTTATTTTTTTTTTCCTGCTAGAATGGCTGACACCTCAGATATCAGCTCAGACAGAATCAGAGGTATCACAAAGTCAGTTTTTAAAAATTATATGCTTAAAACAAAAGATTATGCAGCATTTTGCTATCTGTTTTTGCTCCAATTTAGATTGCCCGGCTGCGTAGTGAACTGGATATTGTTCGTGGAAACACAAAAGTGATGTCTGAAATGCTGACAGAAATGGTACCTGGACAAGAGGACTCCTCAGACCTTGAGTTACTCCAGGTAACATTTCCCAGCAAATATGATTCTGATCCTTTCTGTGCTTGAGTTTCTCTGGTAGTGTGTGGTTTTTGTTGTAGTTCACTGCCTTGCTTTGCATGGTTTATGTAATGAACATGACTTCTACTTGACTGGTTAGTCTCACCACTTGTTGTTCTTCATTTGTTAAAGCTCCCAGTGACAAGCTTTCCAACCTTCTCTTCAAACTTGTTCCATTACTTCTTTGTGTAGCTAGAAATTTTTCCCAGTGTTGAATGTGAGGTGTCCTTTACCAGAAAGCAACTTAGAATTGCCATAGGCTCTGTAAGCCATTAGCATTTCATCTTCTTCTGCATTCTCCATCATCACTTGTGCAAAGTCAAAACATTCCCAGTCACTATGCAGGAAAAAACACCCCATGTTTCCAGCTGGACTAAATATTGCCAAGGGTTTGTGGATTCTCTGCCACTTGAAATCTTATATATGAACTGTCTTTCCAGATGTGCCATATCTTCTCCTGAAGGTAGTGCCTTAAAGCAGGTGATCAGGAATGATTTTGTGCTATCCAGAGGGTTAGACTGGGTAATCAGAAGGGGAATTATTTTCCTGGGAAGTTTCAGTCCTCACAGATGCAGAACACTGTGAGCTAGTGTTCTAGCTGCTGCCTGTAACATGGTATTTGCCTTTCCGTAGCTTCAGAAATAGGCTTCTGTTTTGATCCTCCAGCAGGAAGGATGGGCCCCGACCACAGTACATTTGGAGGAAGGCAGGGAATTGCTCTCTGTGATACATCAGACTTTGAAATCCATCCAAAAACTTGTCTCTCCCATGCAGCAGTATTGTGTGTTTGTCTCAGAGCCATTGTGGCAGCTGATAAGAGGCTTTGCAATAAAGAGCCTTTCAGTTACTGACCATTTGGGTTGAATTGCTCAAAAAAAAAAAAAAAAAAAAAAAAAGAAGCTTCCAGGAAACCACAACAGACCAAACCAGCATAGAACAGTTTTCTTACATTCAGAAACAACTACTAATGTCTTGACAGCATAGCTTTAAGGTGAGAGAACTTGATCGTAAAATGCAGTGACAGCAATGCTACTTTCTTCCAACTGATTCCCTTCTTCGACTGATGCATCCTAAATCTGATTCATAGAGCTGGTGAGAACCTGTTTTTGATCACAAAGGATGGTTAAGTCTTTTGAAGGCTGTGAGCTGGGTGCTGCCTGCACGGACTTCTTGCTTTGCGGTTTATATAGCCCTCCTCCTTAAATAATTCCTGACATTTTCTCCAACAATCAAATGTAAACAGCTTGCTAGAGAGCCAGCTCTGAGCAGAATAGATAGGTACTGTCAGCCCTCTCAGAAAGGCAGCAAACAAACCTCTGAAATGTCACAATCTGCTTCTAAAGTGATGGGATCAAAACTGACATTGGAGAGCACATTCCTCAAGCTGTTAAGGCAGCTGGATTGCACTAGGTGAAATTTATCCAGAGCTTACGATGTCAGACCAAGCAAGGAAAACAAACACATTTTTGCTTTCATCTTGAAGGTTGTGTACCAACAAGTCATCCTTGTTTAGTACTCATTTTTTGCTGTGAAGTGAAGCTGTTGGAGGAGGGGGATAGAAGATGAGAGGTACATGCTTTAGTTGGAATGTCAGTGCTTATTGAAGTAAAACCATGGGCCTCAGCAGCAGCACCGTGCCATATGTCATGTTTCTTCTTGTAGTTCCTCTTTAACAGATCGGTTTTGACCTTTGGTCTTGAGGCCTTTCAGGAATAAAGAGTTCTGCTCAGTAATTGGTGATGGAAGAGATGTCCTGGAAGCCTGAGAATTCCTGGTTTAGGCAAACTGAAATCTTGATTACTTGGAATGAGAGACTTCTAAAATAAATGCCCTTACTCAATATTGTTACATTTTTCTTCTGAAACTCCCCACTGCCTTTTCACAGCCTGTGAGCTGTGGGCTTGTTTAGCTGAAGGGAATGTTTTGGTGTGTAGTTCAAGCACTGAAGTGTTTGTGGAGTGCTCATCTCTTCATGGTCCTGCTCCTTGTTTTGTGTTCACTCTCATGTTCTCATCAGTTTTTAAGGTCTGTGTCCACAGCACACACTTAGCTACTGAACTTTTTTTCCCCGCTTGTTCGCCATGTGCATCTTTTAGTTTTTCAGGATGATATTGCCAGAAGGAGCAGATCAAATTTTGCTTGAAATCTCTCTTTTGGAAAGCTGTTGTATTAACATGTTTTATTCTTAAAACAGATCACTAAAATACAGATATTTATTTTCTGAAGTACTGAGAATTAAAGGAAAAATTGGGATGTTGAATTGTAAATAGGCTCCCAAGGTTTTATGCCATCCTCTCTTGCAGGGCACGTTTGATTAGATGTTCTTTTGGGTGACATTTAATCATGCAAAGATAGACTTGTCTTAGTGTTTCTCAGCTGGGGGATATGTTTGGCTGCAAACAGAGCTCAAGTAAATCTACTTATTACTAGCTGCTTATCAGAATGTGTGTGCACAATGCATTCCTCCTAGGAACTGAACCGGACCTGTAGAGCTATGCAGCAGAGAATTGTGGAGCTTATCTCACGAGTGTCCAATGAAGAAGTCACAGAGGAGCTGCTGCACGTGAATGATGATTTAAATAATGTCTTCCTCCGATATGAAAGGTGAGGCACATTGGCCATCAGCTGCTTACACTCGTTCTGGGTTTCCACTTCAGTGTAAAGTAGGTCAGCTGACAAGAGTTGGCCATCCGGGCCAATGATCCAACATAACTAAATGCAAAGGACCAAACTACAGAAAGTATTTGCAAGTCTTTTTATGGTCTTCCATTTTAAATGTTCCTGTGTCCTTTAATACTATGAGTTATTATTATTTTTTGTCCTAGCCATTGAATCTTTGTGGCACATACCCATAAAATGCAGGGCAACCTTGTGCAAAACTCTGAACTAGCAGAGACTTGAGTCTGCAGTCGCTGTTGTGTAGTGCTGTGCAGATGCAGAGCCTTGGGACAGAAGACAGCACAGCCACTGTTATTAGTTCCACTTGCTCGCCAGAGCTCTGCACAAATGCTTGTGCCTCTTCCTGGTGTAGGGAGGCTCCCTGGAGCTCTTTCTGTCTTCTGATCTCTGAGCTTTCTAGTTCCGGAAGGGGTGCCAGTGGAGCTAGCTGTTTGAGGTAGGCATGACCTTCATGCATGTAAGGGGTTTGTTTTTAAGTAACACTTAAAATCTTGAAAAAAGGCCTGTCTTGCTCAGAGCTGATGTTTTGAAGAGCTGTTCTGTGGGCATCAACCCCAGGGGTGGGATGTGGGTCATAGGACTTTGGACGTGTTAGACAAAGGCACTGTCAGCCACATCTGCTACTGGAGGTGACACGTGATACGGCAGTCTTGGGAAAGTTTAATCTTCCCCTTAATGACAGGCGTGGGGAGTGAGGCACTAAAAGAGTCCCCTTTGTTCCTTGCTTTTAGTACAGTGCTTTGTTTCTCAAGCACTGAAAAATATATTGGACTCTAGATCTGTGAATCTGTGCTGTCATGGCAAAGGCTGGAAAGAAGACTCGGTGGCCTCAATTTTATCTTTGATTTAGTCGTTCAGAGGAGACCAGGGCAAACTTTGAAACAAATGGTGGCTTTTTGTGTGAAATTGGTATGTGTTTTCATGCACAAGCAAGATTCGACAAGTGGCAGAGTGTCACTGTCACTAAGGCTTAGTCTGGTCACCCTTAATATGTTTTCTGTTTTCCTCTGTGACTTTGCTGAATGGGGCTAATGTATTTGTAGTCATTATGCGCTGAAAGGTGAGCTGAGTGATGTCAGCAAAGCTATTTGTCATAGAATAGCTGCACTGGTCTCAGTGTTTCAACAAATTCCAACTCCTCCTCTGCTATTCCAAAAGCTCCACATTCATCACGCTGGGTACCAGGCTCTGCTGGTGACTCCAGCAGGAGCTCTGGCCTTCCAGTAAGCTTTGGATATAAACCGAATGTGTGGTTTGTCAGCTTTTTGGTGAGAAATATGAGGTGGGAGGTGTCTTAGGTTTCCAGTGAAGGAACTGGATTTCCAGTAATAGTAAACACCCACAGTTTCCTAAAATTGAAATTTGTGCCTCAGTTTGCTTTTGCTACCTTTGAAGTCTGCATTTTCTTCTGTTACATTAAGAAAAAAAATACCATTTTCTTGAGATTCTCTGCTGTATTTTGTCCATCTGGGAGAAAAACCACAGGATTATATTAATATTATGGGCTTTTTTACTGCAAAGAGAGGTTGCATGTGAAGCCACCTTTAAATATTCCAACCTCAGGAGGAGGGAGTTCCCTGTTTTTTTTGAGTTCACAAAAGCTAGGTTTGGGTTTGTGGCCCCAGGTGCTGGTTGAGGAAGGAGTAGAGAGGATACCCGATCTTGGCTAGCCAGGCTTCTTCCCCTGCAAACCAGGACAATGCTTTTCAAAACCATTACTTTTCATTCTTGGAAAGTACCAACCTGTGTGAACATGGGCTCTGATGATCTTTGAACTGATCGAGAATGTTTTCTTCTAAGAAATGAATCTGCTAGTGATTGTTTCTCTTGGGTAGGGGTGAGCTGAAGTGCAGATGGCTTCTCGTTTACATTATTGCATCAAGGGGGAGCTGGTAAGTGGGAGTCACACTTGCTGCAGCACTCAGCTTGTTTAGCTCAGAACATCAATACTGCAGTTCCTGCCCCTTGACTAACAGAATAATGCACTGTGAAGCACTTAATGAAAAAACAAAACAAAAACTCAAAAGACAAATCCTACAATGTTTTTCAGGCTGCAAGATCAGATTAGTTAATTAATCTCTACATTGGCCAAGAATGCAACTTCTGCAACTATCCTCCCTTTGTCCTGACTTGGAATGAAAGCTTTCAGGGTTCCCTCCTGAACCTACAAAAACTAAGTTCAGTGAAAAACATGTAATGGCTTTGTTGTAAACAGATTTTTTCATTGTTTATTAGTGGCTTCCATAATCCATGTTGGGGGGTTTTTTTTGACTGTTTTTTCCTACACAGATTTGAAAGATACAGGTCGGGACGTTCAACGCAAAATGCCAGCAATGGAGTAAGTACCTAATTCCATTTATTACATCAGCAGCCACACCATCCTAGCCATGCTGTTATTGCTGGTATCAGCCCTTCTGCCCCGTGTCCTGCCTGTAGTGGCTAATAGTGGATCCCAAGAAAAGAGCCTAAGAATGTGGCAAATGGCAAGAGACAACTTTTAGCTCAGGAAGACACTGCACTAAGACATCTCTGTGTTTACAATCCTTGATGGATTTTCTTTCTTCTATTAACTTTTTGGATTGCTTTTGAGTCCATGTGGACTTCAGGCATTCACAGTGTCCTCAAGCAGTAATGTCCACAGTTTCACTGCACATTTTTGCTTATTTATGTGTCTATTTATGTAATAAATATAATAAAAAATATATTAAATATATAATAAAATTATATTTTGGTTACATTTGATCAAGTCACTTAATGGTTTTTATTTACTCCACCTAATTCTTCTTCATTTTGTTTTACAATCCTGCTTTTCAGGTCATTTTCTTCATGCCACTCAAGATTTTAGAGCCTCTCTCATCTCCTTTTAAAGCAGCCCCTTTTCAAACTGAAGAGTTACAGTTCTGAATATTCTTTCAATGAAAACTCTTTTGTAGTTGCCTTATAGTGTTCAAGGTAGTGCAGTGGATGTGATATACCTTGACTTCAGCAAGGCTTTTGATACTGTATCCCATGGGATCCTCACAGCC